>VMDO01003453.1:125951-143097 GCA_007922755.1 Pedetes capensis | reverse complement strand
TTTGGAAGAGTGGCAGGTCAACGGAAAAGAGGAAAACCCTCCACCAGATGGATTAACACAGTGTCTGCAACAATGGGCTTAAACATAAATAAGATGGTTTGCCTGGCACAGAATCGGCAAGTGTTTCGATCTGCTGTACATAGGGTCGCTATGAGTCGGACTCTACTCGACGGCACCTAACAACAACAACAACAACATACATCTGAGTATGAAATCACTCTTTACTTGTTTAATGTATTCCCCTATAGCTCTTTCATGACATATTGTTCAAGAACTGATTCATCCTTAAATATCTTCAGATGACCCTGCCAAAATGGAAATTGAATGTCAGCTTCACTTTATACAGAAGCAGATTTCCTAGAGCTCTTTGATACTGGGTGGACTTTTATTGGGAATGGGAACCAACACTATGTCCCCACATAGTCGCATACATTTTGACCCTCAGTTCACTACACCAGTTACTTTCACTCAATCAAGAGAAAGTACTTCATGATGTTTATACTTTCTTTGCTGAGTCATATTTGTACCCTCTCACCAGAAGAGAGTGCCCACGCTCAGTCTTGAGAGCAATTGTGCTGGTTGTAAGTGTTTGTCTAGCCTTGTGCATTAGCTAGTCCTGATGACAAGGGCAGGTGACAAGAGCCCCAAGAGAGGATGTGAACATAGACCTCCTCAGAAAGGCAATCTACAATGTGAAAGTAAAGAAGGACACTTGACTAGTAATATGAAGCACCCACCAAGGAGTGGGGGATGTGGGCAACTCTCAGTACTTTTTAAAGCTACTATTTATTGCACGGGCTGGGATTTAGCTCAGTTGGTAGAGCGCTGTGCTGCAGTCTCTGAGGTCCTGAGTTCAATTCCCAGGCCGGCAAAAATGGGAGAAGGGCCTGGCAATCCACTCCCAAGGCAATCCCGAAACAGTCAGCCATTGAAAACCCTATGAGGGTTGCTGTGAGTTGGACAGGAATTGACCACCCATCAGATCTTGGAAGCTAAACAGGGTTGGGCCTGGTTAGTACTTGGATGGGAGACCACCTGGGAACACCAGGTGCTGCAGGCCTGGGAGAAGGATCTGGCAACCCACTCCCAAAAAACAATCAGCCATTGAAAACCCTATGAATAGCGGAGAAGTGACATAATGCCAGGCATGGCACAGTGTCAGGGGGTGTTTCATTCTGTTGACACAGGGTCGCTATGAGTCAGGCCCAACTTGACAGCACCTAACAACAACAACAACGACAACAACTATGGTGAGCATCCTGGGTTAAGCACTCTCCATAGGTACAATCTGAAGAGGCAGAAAGTAGTTCTTATTCCTTTTGCAGCAAAGTAATTAAAACTAAAATAATTAAGGAACTTCCCCAGTGTCACTATGGCTAAAAAAAGATTCAAAACCAGTTTGCCTAATTGTGAGATTCAAGCTGTTAATCATCTCACTATTGACTACACTACTCCTTTTTTTTTTTTTTTTTTTTTTTGCAGTACTGGGGGTTGAACGCAGGGCCTCGTTCCTGCGTGCTTTGCAAGTGTTGTACCACCGAGCTGTACCCCCAGCTCATTTTTTTACTTTTTGAGCCCGGGTCTTGCTAAATTACGCAGACTGCCTCTGGTCTTGAACTTGTGTGCCTACTGCCTCTGCCCTGCTGAGTCACTCCTATTATAGGCATGCGCCACCGCCCCGCAACTTTTTTTTTTTTTTTTTTTTTTTTTTTTTAGGTACTAGAGGATTGAAATTAGGGCCTCACACATGCTAAGCAAGTGCTCTACTACTGAGCTGCATCCCCAGCCCCCCAGCCCCTTATTTTTTATTTTGAGACCTGGTTTTGTTAAATTGCACAGGCTGCCTCTGGCCTCCAACTTGCCATGCTCCTGCCTCAGCCTTCTGAGTCTCTGGGACAACAGGCATGCCCCCATGGCACATGGCTATACGATCTATTTTGATAGTATGATTACTTGAAAAGCATTTCAATAATTAGTGGTCCCCAAGAAATGACTATGCAATACATGATTTTGTCTCAGGAGATAATCCTGAGATAATCCACTTGTATTTGGTAGAGGGAGGAAGTAAATTTAAACACGAGATGAAATCCAAAACTCCACAGAGGGCGCACACCCCTGATCTTTAGATCACTAATGACATTATACCAGCATCCCAATGCCTTGTGAGAGAAGGCGTACATGCCTATAATTTCTGAGTTCTCAGAATTCTCTCAAGTGTTTCTGCCCTGTCTCTCCTATTCCCACGCGCTGCCTCTCTTCTGACCCACGTGGAAACAGGCCCAACCCCAACTCTTTACCTGTGCCCACATGCCAATAAATTCACTCACAGAAACACATGTTGTCAATCTAAAAATGTGGCCAAAGACTTGGGGGAAGATAATACAAATAGGTTACATGCTACTCCATCTTCTCTCCCTCTTTGTTCCTTCTATCCCAGGAGCCAAAAAGTCTTCCTCTTGTCTCATGGAAAACAGGTTTTTGAACAATTCCCCCCCCTCAATTTTATAAAGGCAATTTCCTGCATTTCCTTTTTATTAGCATAACACACCCCAATACAATCTGGAGTAGCAAACATATCAATGTTTTCGCAGCAAAACGAAGTCATACCAAGTGAGATAAATAAAGACTTAGAAAGCCTCACTCTTAGCTTAAGTTTTGCCTCCTAATCAGCTCAACTTCAAGTTTTGTATTCAAATGACATCTTTAAAACACAACAAACTTTGAGACTTTTGAAATTCAACCTGTGAATAAGAGATTATGGGCTTGTTTAGGAAAAAAGAACACAGTGCTAGGTTTTATAATCTGGTTGCCCTCTAGAGAAATCTGTGGGCTTACTTGCTGGTTAAATAGTACTTGACATCTTTAAAAAGGATACCTTGAATCTTAGCTCTGATTTCGTACGTGCCCTGAAGGCCAGATGGCAGAGGTGGCCAAAGGCAAGCTATTAGACTAAAGTTCCTTTTTGATTTCTGCCTGAGTCTGTTCAGGATGCTGTAACAATACCATAGACTGAGTGGCTTATCCATTGTAGAAACTTAATTCTCACAGTTCTGTTATCTGGGAAGTCCCAGATGAAGACAGATTCAGTGTCTCCTGGAGGCCCAGTTCCTGGTTTATAGACAACACTTTCTTGCTGCCTTCACAGGGTGTAAGGGATGAACGAGCTCCCCGGGGGTCTCTATTATAAAGGCTCTAATCCTGTTAATGAAGCTCTACCCTCATAACCTAACCACCTTCTAAAAGCTCCACCTCCTAATATCTCACCTTGGGAGTGAGGATTTCAACATTTACATTGGAGGAGGCATCAACATTCAGTTCATTACAACATCTCAGAAAGCTTCCACTACATGTTTGTTGTTACATGCTGTCAAGTTGTATCCAACTCATAATGACCCTCACAAGGTTTTCACCTGTGTTTAAGTAAAAAGTGACACATAAAACCACCTTAGAGGAAAGGAAGTACATCCCCACATTTGGAAGGAATAGCTGTTTCCCTGAGGAAGGAGACTAGATTGAGGTTTGAGTTTTATCTCACTCCTATTAAGTGTTGTGCCTGCAGTGGTAGCACTGTGGCATCTGATCCCATCAGATCTCAGAAGCTAAGCAGGGTCAGACCTGGTTTGTACCTGGATGGGAGACCACCTGGGAACACCAGGTGCTGTAGGCTTGGGAGGAGGACCTGACAACCCACTCCCAAAAATCAATCTGCCATTGAAAACCCTATGAATAGCAGAGAAGCACTGATAATAGTGTTTTGTCTATTGTACATAGGGTCTCTATGAGTCAGACACGGACTCGACGGTACCTAATAACAACAACATTAAGTGATATGGCCCGTCTGAATACTCATTTGATTTTGTAATGAAAACCAATTTTAAAAATGATTGCATTTATGACTTACTTTGCCAGAATTAGGTAAGCAGGGGGTGTAGGCATTTTGCTTTCTTTGGTAAAGTGCTACAGATTTTTAGCAAAAAGAAATTCTCATTCAAAACAAATCCTCCCAGATTAAAACAACAACAATACAGGCATACATGTAACTGGAGGGTTTATGCTTCTAATAATGGCATATTTAGTAAATCAGGCCATCCTCCTGACAAGTAAATTGAAGATAACTAAAAAAGCAGAAAAAAATACACGTAAAATCTTTAATTTTTTTTTTTTTTTTTTTTGAGACACAATCTCAGTGTGTTGCCCAGGCTGTCCTCTAACTTGCAATCCTCCTATCTCTACCTCCCCAGTGCTGGGGTTACAGGCATGCGCCACCTCACCTGGCTTAGGACTCACTTCTGATGAACAGTATATGGCAAAAGTGATGCTCTTTCTCCATGTGGTCTTTCACCCTAGATGTCCTTACACCATGATATTCTCAGGGATCCAAGAAAAAAAGGACAGAAATTGCAAGGCCTCTTGAGGCTCAGGCTTTGGAACTCATACAAGGTCACGTCCACCATATCCTGTCAGTAAGTGCCAGGGCAGCCGGATTCTACGTGAAGACAGAGACTCCACCTCTTCCTGGGAGAGGAACAAAGTCGTATTGCAAATGGCATGGATACTAAAATGGGCAGAATTCCCCACCATTAAGCAATCTGGTGGATTAAGAAGCTCCCCTCTGTGATAAAGATTGAAAAACTTTCTACAAATATCATATTTAATGGTGAAACTTGAAAGGTTTTTCCTGCATATTCATATGCAAAAACTGCATTAATAGCTCCAAAATATAGGAATAAAAAAGTGACAGTATTGAAGTAAGAAATAGAAAATTAAACAATAGAAATTGCAGGTTTTAATAATCTACTTCCAATAATGGTGAATTCCTCTCTTCCAATAATGGGTAGAACAGCAAGACAGACAGAAGATCAACATGGGTAAAGGAGACTCGAATAGCATCATGAACAAGTAGACTCAACATACACCTATCAAACACTCCACCTGACAACGTAATAAACATTATTTTCTAGTGTGTGGGGGGCATTCTCCACAACTGACCATATATTAGGCCATAAAATAAGTCTCAGGAAATTCTAAAGACTGGCCATCATAGGAAGCATGCTCTCTGATCACAATGGAATGAAATTACATAGTAGAAATAAATTTGAGAAATTCACAAGTATGAAGAAATTAAACAACATGCTCTTAAATAACCAATGGGTCAAGGAAGAAATTGTATGGAAAATTAGAAAATACTTTGGGATAAGTGAAAATGAAAACAAAACATATCACAATATGGAGAATGCCATGAAAGCAGAGTTTAGGGAGAAATTTATAACTGTAAACACCTATTTTTTTTTTTTAAGAAAGATCTCAAATCAATTACTGAAACTTCCAACTTAGGAAATTAGGGAAAACAAGCAAACTAAACCCAAAGCAAGATGAAGAAAAAGAAATAATAAAGATTAGAGTGGAAATAAATACAGCAGAAAATAGAAAAACAAGAATCAATAAAACTAAAAACTGCTTTTGGAAAAAAGCAACAAAAGAATCAAACCTCTAGAAATAAAAAGGATTATAAAGGAATATTATGAACAATTGTATACCAAAAAATTGGATAATCTAGATGAAATGAACAAATTCCTAA
The DNA here is from genome assembly GCA_007922755.1 of Pedetes capensis. Lineage (NCBI taxonomy): Eukaryota > Metazoa > Chordata > Mammalia > Rodentia > Pedetidae > Pedetes > Pedetes capensis. The sequence goes on along the minus strand of VMDO01003453.1, from coordinate 137,519 downwards.
AAGTACACAAACTGTTGAAGTTGACTCAAGAAGAAATAGAAAAATTTGAATATACCTATAACTGGTAAGGGCTGGGATTTAGCTCAGTTGGTAGAGCACTGCGCCGCAGTCTCTGAGGTCCTGAGTTCAATTCCCAGCACCGCATAATGGGAGAAGGATGTGGCAACCCACTCCCAAGGCAATCCCGAAACAGTCAGCCATTGAAAACCCTGAGGGTCGCTATGAGTCGGACTGGACTCGAGGGCACACAACAACAACAACAACATAACTGGTAAGGGGCTAGGGTTTTGCTCAGTTGGTAGGGTGCTGCTGTGTGCTCTCTGAGGACCTGGGTTCAATTCCCAGCACCACAAAAATAGGAGAAGGACCTGGTAGCCCACTCCTGAAACAATCCTGAAACAATCAGCCATTGAAAACTGTATGAATAGCAGAGAACCACTGACACAGTGCCAGGCATGACACAGTATAAGGGTAAGGGAGTGTTTTGTTCTATTGTACATAGAGGCATTATGAGTCTGACCTGACTTGATAGCACCTAACAACCACAAACAATATCTGGTAAAGGGAGTGAATTAATAAACTGGGCATGGTGGCCCACACCTGTAATCCCAGTACTCAGGAGGCTGAGAAAAGAGAATGGAGGGTTCTAGGCCAGCTTGGACTATATAGTGAGACCTTGTCTCAACAAAATAAAACAATAAACTACCAGTATTAACAAATAGAATATGGCAAAACTTTAAATACTAAACTCACACACACACACGTGCGCACGTGTGTGCATTGGGATTAATAAACTCAGTACAGGTGCAGGATACAAAATAAACATACATCAACAATGTACCATCTAAGAGAGATAGCTTAAAATTTCCATTTACAGAGATAACACAAAAGAATAAAGTACTCAGCAATAAGTTTAATTAAAGAGAGGAAAGATTTGTACACTGAACATGATAAAATATTAATGAAAGAAATTAAGGAAAATGCAAATAGATAGAAAGATATCTCATGTCAATGGACTGGTAGAGTTAATCTTGTTAAAATGTCCTTATTACCCAATGTGATCTTAGATTCAATGCTATCTCCATCAAAATCCCAGTGGTATTCTTTCCAGAAATAGAGAAACAACCCTAAAATTCTAGGTAAAGATGTAAACATTTCTCTGACGCAGATACACAGATAACTAGCAGGTATATGAAAAGATAGTCAACATCACTAAAAATCAGAGAAATACAAATCAGACCTACACTGAAATATCACTTCACACTTGTTAAGATAACTGTTACCAAAAAATCAAAAGATATCCAGGTGTGGTGGTGCACACCTGTAATCCCAGTGACTCAGGAGGCAGAGGCAGGAGGATCACAGTGACTCAGGAGGCAAGAGGCAGCCTGCATAATTTAGTGAGATGCTGACTCGGAATAAAACAATGAAAAAATGGGCTTGGGATACAGCTCAATGGTAGAGCACTTGCAAAGTATGTATGTAGCCTTGGGTTCAACTATCAGTACTGGGGGAAAAAATGAAGCATGCAACTGCCATACAATATAGCAATTGCACGAGTGAGCATTTATCCCAAAGACATAAAAACTTATGCTCACTCAAAAACCAAAAAGTGGCATTTTTTTGTAGTAGCCTAAAACTGGAAAGAAAAAGTCCACATATGTTCTCAAATGGGTGAATGGTTAAATAAGCTGTGGTATATCCATACTATGGAATATTACTCAGTAATAACAAGAAATGAAGTGGTGATACATGTAATAAAATGGATGAATCTCTAGAGAATTATGCTGAGTGGAGAAAAATCCAAAAGATTACATATGTTAAGATTTCATTTATATAATATTCTTGAAATTACAAAATTTTGGACATGGAAACAAAGTAATTTGTTTCTAGAACTTAGTGATAGGGAATGGTGCAGAAGGAAAGAAGGTACGGCTACAAAAAGAGCAATATGGGGGATTCCTGTGGTAGAAATGTCTATATCTTGATTGAGTCAATGTCAATATCCAAGTTAGGATGTTGTAACTATAATTTTGCAGGATGTTACCAATGGGGGAAAGTAGGTAAAGGGTACTTGAAATTTGTGTATTTGTTACAACTGCATGTGAATCTATAATTAACTCAAATGGAAAATTCTGATTAAAAATTACTCTTGATCAAAAGATATCATTAAATGAGTAGAAGATACTTGCAGCCTGTAACTCACAATGTGTGAAAAGCTTTTATAAATCAATAAGATAATGTCAGAAACCTCAATAGAAAAATGAGCAAATATTTGAGCAGGCACTTCACAAAGCAGAAAAATCAAATTGTCTATAAACACATGTAGAGGTGCTCAACTACATTAGTAATTAGGGATATGAAATGAGGGTCACAATGAGATAATATTACACATCTGCCATATTGGCCAAAAAAAAGTCTAATGGTATTCTACTTTGGGAAGAATGTGGAGCAACAGGAACTACCATACACCTCTGATGAGAAATATAAATTTTATGACCACTCTGGAAAATAAATTCACATATTCTAATAAAGCTAAATAATTCTACATTCTCTAATAAAGCTAAATGGACCAGAGTTCAGCTCAGTTGGTAGAGTGCTGCTCTGCACTCTCTGAGGACCTGGGTTCAATCTCCAGCACCACAAAAGTGGGAGAAGGATGTGGCAATCCACTCCTGAAGCAATCCTGAAACAATCAGCTATTGAAAACTCTATGAAAGTCTCTATGAGCTGGTCCCCACTCAACAGGCACCTAACAACAACAACAACAATAAAGCTAAATATAAGGACAGTCTATAGCCCAATAATTGTACTCTAAGGTATATATCCTAAAGAAAAGCTTGCACTTGTGTACCAAGAAAAATGCACAAAAATGTTATTAGCAGTACTAGTTTTATAGCCCCAAACTAGAAGCAATCCAATGCCTATTGTACCAGACTGCACAAATGAATTCTGGTATGTTCATACCAGGCAATATTAAGTAGCAATTAAAATGAATGAATTACAGCTGCATATAACAAAGTTGATGACTCCCCAAAACATAACCAAATGAAAGCATATGCACAGAAATATGCAGGCTACATTTTCCCATTAATAGAAAATTTGAAAAGAAAAACAAATTATAGTGTTTAGGGTTGCATTACAAATGGATAGAACTCTAAAGATGTACAAAGAAGTAATTATAAAGTTAGGATGGTTGTAACTTTAGGAAGAAGGACTTAGGAAAGAGAATAGTTAGTGGAGAGTAAGTTTTGGGGTGCTGACAATAACTTGGATGGTGATCACAGAGGTGTTCAGCTTATTGTGATTAAAGTGTTACAGTGTTAAGCTGCTATATATTATAATGTTAAACTGTACATGTGCCTTGTAGTCACTTTGTGTGTTTTGGTTTATAACAAAATGACAGGCCCTTCCTTTTTTATTTTTGCCTTTGAAAAGAGATGAGAAAGGAATGTAGGTGTGAGATTTAATTGTGCTAAGAAAAGGCGGCACATGAAAATCTGGGCTCAAAATTTAAAACCTGTGAAGAAAGAGAGACTAAAAAGTGGAGTGTTAAACAACACTAGACCAGCTGGAATGACTAGCTGGGTAGTTTGTGTTTGGATGGCTGCTTTTTACAAATAATGAATTAAGAATAACGAGGGTTGGCCCTGATGCTACATTTCTTACTCCTCTCCTTTCCAAGTTGGACCTGGGTTGAGGGTCGGTGGCTTTTCATATTTTGATGTGGTGGGAACATTCTCTCTGTGAGTTTATGCTGAGTGACCCCATTCCTCCCTCCTGAGCGCCCTCTGGGCAAACAAGATGGGGAAGAAGGATCTGGACAAAAAGGCCGGGAACAGGTGAAAGTTCCAAACCGCGGTGCTTTGGAAGTGCCAAAAAGGCTCAGTTTCCTTCCCCCTCAATCCTGTCGTGTTCTCTCAGCAGACCTTCTAAATTCCTAATAGCAGGACTTTCTTGTTTGGAGTACAGCACATAAGTAATGCGAAGAGTTCTAAAACATTAAAAGAGGCTGACTTTAGAGGAGAAATCCGGAGCACTCCTGTCTCTCCTCCTCGATTTTCCCCGCCAGATCTCGCCATCCCATCTCTGAGTACACACCGACTCAGATTCCGCCTCACCACCGGGGCATCCGGGTGTCCCCGGACTCCCGGGACCGAGGCGGGCTGGAAATAGGAAACCCTGCGCCTCTGGGGTGGGTGTCCGGCCAGTCTCTTTCCAGTGGACAGCGACACGCTCTGGTCCCTAACATTCCCTGTCTCTCATTTGTAGCGTGCCAAGTCCCTGGTACCGAGGTGACCCCAGGACGCCCGACTCCCAGGCTTGGGTTCCTTAGGCAAACCCGGCGGCGGCGCGCAGAGAAGGGTCTTTGGGGGACCGCGGCTGGCCAGTCACCGCCAGCTGGGGCTTCTCACCGGACTCCGGCAGGCGCCAGTCTGAGCGCTCGGCACCTGCTCCCCCGCCCCGGCCACCTGGAGCAGCGATGCGGCTCCGGGTTGGGCCCAGGCCAGCGCTCAGCGCGCCGGGGAGGGCGGCGGAGCCTCACGTGGGCCTGGAAGGACGCGCGCAGCCCGGGTGGGAGCGCGGCGCGGGGCGGCGGCGCGGGAGAGGGGCGGGGCGCGGGGCTCCGCGCGGAGGCGCCCGGCCGGGAGCACTGTCAAGGGCGCCCCGGCACCAGGTAAGCGCGCCCCGCGGCCGCTCCCTCTGCCCCCGGTACCTCGACCCAAGCCGCTCCGGCCCCGCGTCCGCTTCCGCGGCGGCTCAGCTCCGAGGGGCGCGGCCGGGCGGGCGGCAGTGCCTTCGCCTCGGGGCCGCACGCGCAGGGTCCCTGCGGGCTGGCCGCCCCGAAGGTCCGCACCGATCGGCCCCGCACCCCTGGTCGGGTCTCACTCCACACGCTAGCGAAGACTTGGGGACCCTGCGGCGACCGGGTGGGCGACACCAGATGCCCTGCGGGATGGGTGGAGTGCGGGGGCGAGGCTGGGACCCGGGGGTGGCGGCGTCCGAGCGCGGCCCGAGCTGCAGGGTCCATCCACCGCCGTCGGTCTGCGCGTCCTGGTTCGTGCGGGGGACTTTGGGCTTCGCTTGCTGGTGCTGTTCCTGAAGTTTTGCAAAATGACCGTGGCAGAGGCGCTTTCATGGCCCAAGGGCGGCCGCCGAGAGGTAGGGCGTGCGGAAACAGGCGTCTCTGAAAGCTAATACGGGGCCAGCCCCCTGTCTAAGGGACAGAGAAACCGGACTCTCCCGTGGGGCCACTGTCCGCTCGCTCCTGAGGCCCCAGAGCTGGGGTCCAGCGCCCGCATCCCAAAGGACACCGAGCGGCGGGGCTGGGGCGCTCAAGGCTACAGCCACATGGAAGGAAGCCTGCGCTTGGCGGTGCCGAGAAGGGTCTGGCCCGAGTAGTGAGACCAGGGGTTCAGCAGAAGGCAGAGCTGGGACAAGGGCTGCATTCTGCGGCTCTGGTCCTCATCACCCTGAGTCTGGCTGGCATAGGGGCTGCGCTCCCGGAAGACCCCTGGAAGGGCTGCCTTCTTGGGATCTCTGGAACAAGGAGACAGTAGGGAAGGGCAGGCGTGAGATCTGTTCCCTCTGTTCACGCCTCTGGGCTACATAACAGCAGGAGGATGTTTGTTTGTTTGTTTTGTCACCCTAAGGTATTCCTTTTCTCTGCATGGACTTGTGGGGCCCTGGACGATTGCACTTCTTGGCAAGTTTGATGTGGCAGGGGGGCAGGTTTCCATCCCTGGGGGGCTGAGGCCTGTGGTCTGTTGAGGCATGTTCTCTGGTCTTTTCCAGTCTGCAGTGTCTGGCCCTCCCCCAACCCCAGACCCTATTGTTGGCGAGGCAGGAGGACCCAGGTTGACGGTGGGGTTCCCACTGGCGGACTAGGGGGCCGATTCTAGAGAGACAGCAGTATAACCCGCAGGGGATTGATGTCTACGAAGTCAGATATCTATGCCCTGTTTCATCCTCCAGCGTCTGGGCCAGACCCACCTTTAATACTGTTCAACAAAGGTGGGAGACTTCAGACCTGATGTGTTTGCTTTACCTGGGGTTTGAAGTCTTCTGGGGTAAAAACGTAGCCTCCTTTCCGTACTAAGGAAGTACTTGGAAGCCACAGACATTCTGATCCTGGTCCTTTTCTTCAAACTGGCAGAGGTGGACCAAAGGAAAGAAAGAGCAAAAGTGCATTCTCTGAAAATGGTTATAATTTCTCAGACTTCTCTCCCGAGCTTCCAGCTCCCATGCTGGAGAGGCTCTAAACCAGCACATAGAGGCAGGGTCACACTGGCATCCAGACAGAAATGAAAGGTGGTGGTCTGATGGGTTCCGCTGTGGCATTAGGCAAATCAGGAGCAGCCCCTCCTCACAGATCCCCACTCACCTAAAGAGCATGGCTATAATTTCCACCATTCTAGGGATGAAATAAGACAGGGCCATGACAGAATAGCAAAGCCTCGCAAGATCTCTGTGGTGTCCTCTGCAGATAAGAAACTAGTTGTCACATCACAGGCATTCCTGCCGGAACTAGACATCTGCCTTCAGTGACCTCATCAGAAATAGTGCTCTGAAAAGGCAAAGCAGCCTGGACTGTGGTGCTGCTGGGAGAAAGTGCCTCGTGTTCTGCCCGAGGATTCTGTTTTCTCTCTAGCTTGACCATCTGTAATTGGAAATGAGCGCTGTCTCGGTCTGCGTACCAATATCATCTGGCAACAGGGAAGCCAGACCCAGGAACAGTCCAGCCCTCACTCAGACGCCCAGGATGGTTTTTGTGATCTTCCTTGAAACTTTGGGCTGGGATTTAGCTCAGTTGGAAGAGTGACACTCTGCAGTCTCTGAGGTCCCGGGTTCGATTCCCAGCACTACAAAAATGGGAGCAGGACATGGCAATCCACTCCTGAGCCAATTGAAATCAGCCATTGAAAACCCTATGAGGGTCTCTATGAGTCAGACATGACTTGATGGCACCTAACAACAACAACAACTTGAAACTTTGGAAGACTAAGGTGACACAGAGGATTTGGTACTCTTATGGGTGCCCATTTAAAGAAAGAGCCATTTGGTCCTGGCTGGGCAATTTCAGGATCTTTCACTTGTGAAAAGTGCGCTGAGGTTTGACTCTGAGCTGTGATTATTAACATAAATGAAAGCTGACACCATTTATTAAGTACCATTCATGTTCCTTCTGTGTGCCAGATGTAAGACTTGAAAAATCAATATTATCCCCATTTTTCATGTGAGGAGACTTTCTTTGGGGGACTTAAATAATTTGCTAAAATCATAAAGCTAGTAAGTGGCAGAGCTGTCCTAGGAGCCCACATGTCTCTTATTCCAGCATCCCTGCTTCTTTCACAGGGCCATCCTCCTATTATGAACTGACATGGGTGGTGGCTAAAAATTGAGAACTATCATGAATAAAGACTGTTATTTGTAGATCTAAGAGATGTTTGCAACTCTGTTAGGCTTCAGGGTAAGTGCTGGCCAAGGAAAACTGGATGTTCTTCATTTGCTCTCATATGTAAAGTACAAATTACAGTAACATACACATTTATCTTTCAATTGGCAAATAATGAAAAGATTGATAAACTGTCGGTGAGGTTTTGGAAAAACAGGTACTCTTATATATTGCTAAAGGAAAGTAAATTGGTACAATTTCTTAGGAGGGCATTTTGGAAACACCTGTTCAAATTAGAAATGCCTGTGACATCTGACCCAGTGGCCTCATTTTTAGAAATTTAACTTCCTGTTATATTTGTAGATGGGCATGAAGATATGTGTGTAGTACAGCTTATTTGAGCTATGAAAGAACAAGCTATATGCTCATCAAAAGGGGATTTGTTAAGTATCTCATGGTACTTCCAAGTAGTGAAAAGCTTTCCTATTCATCCATAGAAAAAAAATTAAGGAGTTTGCTATATAACTAATATAGAATGTTTTCCAAGATTTATGACTTAGTGGAAAAACCAAGATGTATAGAAGGCTATGCTATGTTGTTGTTCATGTAATAAAAGAGAAGGGTAATGATAGATTAAAAAAACAAAAACAAACAAACAAAAACCTTACAATATCCATTGCCTCCAGGAAGGGTGGAGCTATAAACCCTTTTGTATCTTTTGAATTTCAAACCATGTAAATGAACCATTTTAAAATCCTCTTTCTCTTCCTTGTGTCTGACTTGTTCCTTCAAACACTTCTCCTGCTGAATAGTCTAAGTTTACCCCCCCCACACACACACACACACATTCCCTTCAGGTTGCTTGAGCGCTTTCCTTTAGGTTAAAAGCCAAAGGCCTATGTGACCACACAGGGCCCATTGTATCTGGGCCATGCAGATGTCCTTTATGCAAAATCGTGCTTAGAAGGCTGGGTCTCTCTGAGCTCAGGAAGCGGTATTCTTATTTAGCCTTGAAAACAATATGAGTAAATAGAAATTACCCCTCTTTTTATTGCCCTCCTGTTCCCCTCTAGGGGATCAAGTGCCAGCCACTGGATAACATTGGGCAAAAGAACAGGAAGAACATTGTGATTAGACATCAGAGAAGGCAGAAGGTATATAGCAGGTCCGCTTCTGGGGGTTGTATCTGGATCTCAAAAAGGACAGGAAGAGAGAAACGCTTGACAAGAAATGTTTGAAAATTATTCTGGGGGCTAGGGTGGCATTGTCTCAGAGGAGTAAGGAAGTTTTCACTGCATAAATTAGTAAGTCCCTAAATGCACCCTTGGTTAACCTCCCATCATTACAGATGCCCAGATGAATTCCCCCACCCACAGGAATCCCCTTCTGCTGATCACTCAGCCTGGAGGCCATGAATGCATGAAGAGGCTGGGGGTGGGTATTAGATACTGCCCTCCCGTTCTCAGGTCGGGTAGGCTGCAGAATTACAGAAGCACTGGAAGAAAGACTTGCTTCAGCCACGCAGTGGGTCCTCCAGCATCATTAAGTAGGATGTCTTCATTGAGAGCTTTCCATGTTCCAGTCACTCTGCTAAGCACTCTGCCTATACTATCTCATTTAATCTCTTGAACTAAGGGAGTTGTGAGAACCTGGGCTCTTCACCAAGAAGCAATATGTCTTTTTGCTCTCCCCTCCCTCATTTCCTGTTCTCTCCATAGGAACCTGTAGCAGGTAGAGCTACATGACATGGATGGGCAGGTGCAGACCTGGTTGGGTTATAACTGCATGTGGCTGAACATTACATGCTTTGATGGATAAGTTCGAATCTTTGTGGTGTGCATAGTTTTGTACAGACGCCATTCAGCACAAAGCAATGGTCGTTCTTGGTTTAGATTTCCATCGCTCTTCTGTGTGTGTACATTAGGGCTGAAGCTGTGATGTTCCCCTAGGGAATGGGGGAGGAGGAGGAGGAATTGTCATTGCTTTGGTCCAGAGATTAGTAGTGTGGAAGGCTGTGAATATGGGCTTGAGAGGCACTGGGTCTGCACCCAGCAACAGTGAGCAGGGGTGTGCTGAGCCCCGGGTCTGGGCTGGGAATCTCTGTGCCATTTGGAAAGAATAGGCTGAGAGTAAAGAGCCGCACTCACTGAGAACCGTTTCCTCCCACGCAGCTGGTTGGCTAGGACTCACCTCTGACTCCCATTCTACTTCTGAAAGAAACAGCTTGAATTTTTCCCCAAATAAATTCTGGAGCATACAAGGCAGCTGCTTTTTTATATGCTTGCTACTGTTGCCCACGTGGGTGGGAGCAAGAAGCTGGACTGGATTCTCAGCCGAGGTGGCTAGAGCCTGCCAGAGCCTGCCAGCAAGGGAAAAGCCAGACAGCCCCACTATGGAAAAGAAATGGAAAAGAGAAAGAAAGAGAAAGAGAGGGAGAGAGAGCAAGAGAACGAGAGAGAGAGAGAGAGAGAGAGAGAGAGAGAGAGAGAGAGAAGAAGGGAGGGAGGGGAAAAAAAGAGAAGGAAGAGAAGGAGGGAGAAGGAAGGAAAGAAGGAGACAGGGTGAGAGGGAGGGTGGGAGGAAGGAAGGAAGGGAGGGATTTTACATAGCATACTGGTAGTGAATGATCAATTTAACCCACTTGAGTTCAGAAATTGTGCCTTGTTCAAGGCACTAGGAAATCAGAGAAGAGCATCTTCCCCAGGCTCCAGCTGCCTACTAGGCAGTATGGGTAAGGACCATTCACATGACCAACAGGACTCTGCACACTAAAGAGGAAACATTGAATAGAGGTATGAGTGCGGATGAGCTACAGTGAATCAGAGTCTGGCCCAAGCGATTCTGGTCAATTATTAGGGTCTTCCTGGAGGAGATTAGTTTGAAGCTGCCCTTGATGGTAAAGTGATTTTAATAGACAATCCCAGGAGAAAGGGCAGAGCAGCTTGGGCAAGGCATAGGGTTTATGATAGATTATGGAGTATTTAAAGAAACAGTAAGAGTAGTAATGTTACCATGTACTCAACCTCTGCCACAAATATGCATGGATTTTTTTCTTTTTTTTCTATTGCCCTCCAGGGCCTCTTATAAGCTAGGCAAGAGCTCTGCCACTTAACTACATCCCCAGCCTAATTCATGGCATTCTCAAGTATTTATAGGTTAAAACTGTTTATACTGCCCATAAAATACTATCACTGTATATTTTTTTGCGGGGGTGATAAAATCAATATAGCTTGATGATAAATTAGATATTAGAAGTAAAGCCCATAAGACTTATAAAACTGCAATAAGTTTGTATCAGGCTAGCTTTACTTTAAAAAGTAGCAGTGCCAGGTGTGGTGGCCCACACCTATAATCCCAGCAACTTGGGAGGCAGATGCAGGAGGACCACAGGTTTGAGAGCAGAGGCAGCCTGCATAACTCAGCAAGACCTTTTCTCAAGGTAAAAAAATATAAAATAAAAAAAGAGGTTGAGGATGCATCTCAGTGGCAAAGCACTTACAAAGTATGCATGAGGCCCTGGGTTCAGCCCCCAAGGACCAAAACAAAAACAAAAATGTAACAATGGGAGGTATTTTGTTGTTGTTGTTATTGTTAGGTTGCCATCGAGTCAGTGTCTAACTCATAGTGACCCTATGTACAACAGGTGAAACACTATTGTCAGTTCTTCTCTGCTATTCATAGGTTTTCAATGGTGGATTGATTTTTGGGAGTGGGTTGACAGGTCCTTCTCCCAAGCCTGCAGCACCTGGTGTTCACAGGCGGTCTCCCATCCAAGTACTAACCAGGCCCGACCCTGCTTAGCTTCTCTGATCTAATGGGATCAGATGGCACAGTGCAGACAGGTGGTGTTTTAGATAGGTGAAATCACCATTTCTGTTGTAGCAGGCTACTGTGTCACAATGGCATTTTCAATTGGGAGACAGCATGGTGTAGGAGAAGAGCACTGGTGTGCTAGTCAGCTTGTGTACTGCTGTGACAACATATCTGACAGAAACTAACTTAAAGAAGGAAAGGCTTATTTTAGCTCATGGTTTCAGAAAGTCAGTCCATGTTGGCAAGGAGGTGTGGCCAAGGAGGCAGCAGGAGCTCCCACAGGAAGCTCCTCACATCATGCTGCAGGAAGCAGAGAGAGTCAAGCCAGAACCTGGATCCTGGGTAAAACTTCACCACTG
>VMDO01003453.1:70951-120951 GCA_007922755.1 Pedetes capensis | reverse complement strand
GATGTTTCTGCAAAAGAGACATGCAAATGGCCAGCAGGTATATGAAAAGGTTGGTCAACATCATTAATCACTAGGAAATGCAAATTGAGACTACATTGAGGTATCACCTCACACCTTGTGGAGCATCACCCACCACTGAAGTGCTGCTCTGGTCATAGGCCTCTGGTCATGAGCTGAGCCCCACAGCTGAACACCAGCTGTGTGGTGAGCCACGATGGAGTTCTGTGAAGAAACAATGCTACTCCAGGAACTCTTCAGTGCTACAGCTCTTTATTACTCTCTTGCCTGTCAGGTACTTGGTCAGTGCAGTGGAGCCCTTAGTCAGTGGAATGGACCCTGAATGCCCTGTGCACTGTCCTTATATATTCTAGTCTGACCAATCAGAAGACTATTCATCATCTGGGGTGATCTGGTCATAGCCAATCAGGTGGTAGCACATGGACAGGGTACAGCCAATCAGGAGATAGGCCAACTGTTTAGAATCTGTAACATCGTAACTGCTCCAACTGCTCCAACTGTTAGATGCAAATAAGGCATCAATAGGGTAGCCAATCAGGAGATGTTGTTTACTTGACCAATCGGGGCCTAGGATTTAGCCTATCAGGAGGCAGGAGGTTTGAGAAGGGTCAAGTATGGGGCAAGAGGTTTGAGGAGGGTCGAGTATGGGTCAACGGCAGGCTGTTGGAGGCCATTATGCCTAAGTCTCATGGGCTAGATAGGCCCCAAGCCTAGCCAAGTCCTACTTCCTCTTAGCCTCTCTGGATGGCATCCCTATAATACCTGTAGGATGGCCAGGTCAAAATGTCGAAAGGGTTGGTAAGAATACAGAGAAATTGGAAACTGGAATCTTTGTACAATATTGATGGGAATATAAAATGGTGCAGTAGCTATGGAAAATAGTATGGAATTTCCTCAAAAAATCAAAAATTGAACTGCTGTATGATTCAGCAATCCCACTTGTGATATATATACATGTTGTTGTTGTTGTTAGGTGCCATCAAGTTCTGTCCAACACATAGTGACCCTTATAGGGTTTTCAAAGGCTGATTGTTTCAGGATTGCATTGGGAGTGGATTTCCATGTCCTTCTCCCATTTTTATGGTGCTGAGAATTGAACCTGGGACCTCAGAGACTGCACAGCTGCACTCTACCAACTGAACTAAATCCTCGCCCCATATATCCATAAGAAAGAATAAATCCTGCTATTTACAACAGCATAGATAAACTTGGAGGACATTATGCTAAGTGAAATAAGCCAGTCACAGATGGACAAATATTGCATAATTCCAATGGTGTGAGGTATTTAAAACAGGAGACTCATAGAAGCAGAGAGTAGAATGGTAGTTGACTGGGGGTGGATAGGTGGGGTGGGGGAAATAGGGATTTGGTAATCAACAGGTATAAAGTTTCAGTTATGCAAGATAAACAAGTTCTAAAAACTCTTCTGTACAGCATCGTGCCTGTAGATAACACTGTGTTGTGCACTTAAAATTCTGTTAAGAGGGTAGATCTCATGTTAAGTATTCTGAGCCACAAGTCTTTAAAGAGCCAATGGCAAGGATCCAATTTAATGGAAAAATTATTATCAACAAAAGGCAGGATCATTCATAGTGTAAGATCCCTGAAAAGATGAGTGTATAAGATCATACTGACTGCCGGGTGCGGTGGCGCATGCCTGTAATCCCAGTGGCTCTGGAGGCAGAAGCAGGAGGATCACAAGTTCGAGACCAGAGGCAGTCTGCGTAACTTAGCGAGACCCTGTCTCAAAAAGTAAAAAATGGGCTGGGGGTGCAGCTCAGTGTTCCAGCATTTGCAGAGCATGCAAGCACGAGGCCCTGGGTCCAACACCAAGTACCGCAAAAAAAAAAAAAAAAAGATCACATTGCTGGGGAAGGATGTGGTCTTGGGAGGGGAAAGGACTTCTCCCATTATGGGAAAAGAATTAGGCATCATTCATCCCAGGGTGCTGAGAAGGATAAGCTGAAGTTGGTATTTGGTGAAGGGCAAGTGAGGGTGTTGCCATCTGATGAAGAGAAGGAAGTCAAAGCAAGATAGAAGGAGAGGCTGGGTTTAGTTTAGTTCATTTAAAAAGGGATGCAATGAGGACTGAGAGAAAGGATTCAGTGAAGAGAGAAAAGCTGATGAAATTAGGGAAGGAGATGATATTGGAGCTCTTATTAGCTGTGTGACGTTGGGCCCATTTTCTTATATGCAAAACAAGAGTGATAACTGTAATACTCACCCCCATGAATTGTGGCTGACACATAGGATGTGACCAAATGAAGGCTGTTATTTTAGCTTTTATCTTGCCAATGGCTAGCATAGTCCTGAACACATAATTGATTTTAATATAAAATATTCACTAATTCTCCCAGGGAGTTAGCATCTCACAAGTAGACAGACATCTATGCACCAAGCTTTTTCTTCTCTAAGCACTTGGAAGCCTTTCCACTACTTAATGCTGAGGGATTTGTATGTGGTGCTTAGCCAGGGCCGATTCTATTAGGGGATTTAATCATATGGGCAGGCACTGAGCCAGGGTAAAGAGAGAAGAGATTCAATTAATTCAAGAGCTCAATCTCTTATGACCTCGCTTACATACAGAGGACAGGGCATTTTTGGAACTTATTCCTTTTATGCCTGTAGCCGTACCAGTGTAGTATCTGATCCCATCAGATCTCGAAGCTGAGCAGGGTTGGACCTTGTTAGTACTTGGATGGGAGACTGCCTGGGAACACCAGGTGCTGTAGGCTTGGGAAAAGGACCTGGCAGCCCATTCCCCAAAAGAAATCAGCCATTGAAAACCCTATGAATAGCAAAGAAGCATGACAATAGTGTTACATCTATTGTTTATAGGGTTGCTATGTGTTAGACACCAACTAAACAGCACCTAACAACAACAACATTCCTTACGTAGTGTCTACTGAAGCCAACTTTGAACCAAGCCTACACTTGGGCTGGAGACACAGAGGGGAAAAGGAATGCTTCCTGCCCTTGTGCTATGGATCTGCTAAGCTAAACGTTGTAATGGCTGTATCAGAAACTGCTAGGGAGCCCAGGAGAAAGAGCCCCTAGCTATGCCCAGACTAGGTGGGATAGTGTCAGAGCTGGGACATAAGATGAACATCTTTGCAGACAAGCAGGAAAGGGGCCTTTCCATAGAAGGAGGCTCAGGTGGCTCAAGAGATGACTAAGGAGGCTGGGAACTGCATATAATCCAGGGACGCCAGAACATGAGGTGCGAGGCTGGACGGCAGCCTAGAGAAGTTGTGAAGCCAATGTAGATTTTTGAAAGGAGTCATAACATCTTCTGGTTTACATGTTGGATAGATCATCCAGCAGTCAGCGGGGCAAGTTTGCGTGGAGGAGTTGGGTGGGATGGGGATGCAGCGTGGGGTTATAGATGAGGATCATTATGGTCGGCGGTAGGGTGGTTGTCAGGATACTGTGATGGTGGTCCAGGTGAGGAGTGAGCTGAGGACGGTCCCTGTGAAATGAGTCCAAGGTATGGCCTTTGTAGTGGGTGAGTGAGGGAAGGTGAAAGCCACTGGCAGTAAGGAGATAATGAAATTTGAGGCTAAGTTTTACAGGGATCATCTCCATGCATGCTAGAGCTTTCCAGGGTGACCATAGAATTTTAGATGAAGGGGAAACAAGAGTTGAAGTTCTCAGTGAGTGAGTAAGAGTCAGGGAGGGGGAAGTGGGGATAGTGAAGAGTATCAAATAGATGAGCCTCAAAGGAATACAGATTTTTGCAAAATAATGGAAATAGAATACTGTGGACTCTAATTGTGGAAAACTAAATAGATTCATGAAAGACTTGAACTGTTCCTTCTTCTCTCCAAAGTGAAACACCCACCATAAAACTAGTAGCGCATCTACTACTAGGGCATCTACTAGTCTGGAAAGGAAGTAAATGTCTTGCAATGATCCAGTAAAGAGTTACTGAGGAGCCAAAGGAAGACCATGGTATTAAAGAATAGAAAAGGAAGGACACATTTGATGGTTCCAATAAATGTCCCACAGAGGGCCATGTGTTAAAGACTTGGCCCTCTGGATGGCACTGTTGGAAAGTGGTGGGACCTTTAGGATGTAGGCCAGTAAGGGGTCCTTACCTCATTGGGAATGTGCCCTCAAAGGGGATCGTGGGACCTGGTCTCTTTCTCTTCCTCTTTTCTTCCTGGCCATGAGGTAAGTGGTTTGCTTTGCCACATACTTCCTGACTTGGCCATGTGGCAGCCTGGTCAGAGGTCTGAAGCAAAGGGTCTCCCAGTCTCAGACTGGGAACTCCAGAGATAAGTGAGGTAAATAAACCTTTTCTTTCTAAAAGTCAGTTATCTCAGGGATTTCATTATGGTCATGGGAAACTGGCTGATACACACTTGAAACATGGAAGAAATAAGATGGGTAGAACTGGGTGACTGGCCATGAGGGAAGAGAGAGTGAGGGGACTAGGAGGACTGAAAAGTTACTCGGCTTGGGGACTGGGTGGATGGTGGTGCCATTGATTGAAAAGGAGAAGAACCAAAGGAAAAGATTGAATGGAATAATAAGGTCTGTTCTGGATCACTTAGATTGGAGATTCCCATGGGATACCCAAGAGCATAGTGTTTAGGAGCCACTTGGAAATCCAGGTCTGAAACTCAAGGAAAATCCAACATAGAAATGTAGCTTTGGGAATCATCCATAAACCTGCACATACCTAAGGCAGACAAGGTAGGGCAAGGATAGAAACCTGGGACTGACTCACAGTTGTGATGGCAATGATGGAGTCCTGAGGGAACAGACAATAAGGCATGAGTTGAACCAGGAAAAGCAGTGCCTTATGGGTTGAAGAGGAGAAAAGTTAAGGGATAAGAATTTTCAGGAGTGGGTAGAAAACTTGTGGTATATTTACACAATGGAATATTATTCAGCAATAAAGAAGAATGAAATTATGTCATTTGCAGCAAAATGGATGGAACTGGAGAACATCATCCTAAGCGAATGAACCCGGTCCCCAAAAGAGAAATACTATATATTCTCATTCATATGTGGGAACTAAATCTAACTTAAAGGAAGAAAAAAAATCAATACATATGTAAATACATAAAAATGAATAATAATACTTATGTAAGAAGGGAAAATATAAGCAGAGTAGAAAGAAGAGAAGGATCAACAGGTGGGAGCAAGATGAGGGGGAAGGTGAGGGGAAATAAAGTAGAAGGGTAAAGGGGAGAGGAAAAACTTCAAAATATATGATGCACTTATATGAATACATGGGAAAAATAGGGGAAAGGAAAGAAAGAAAATCAATGAAAATATAACCCATGAATGCATATGATTTTTATTGCATATTAATCAAATGGGTCTGTAATATAGGTAAGTTCATGAATGTGTAACCAAAAGTGATGCAATAGTTGCATAATGGAATACAAAAAGTCTTAATACTCTGTACCCCACCTTATAAGTAAAGGGGAAAAGAAGGAAGTTTCAAGTAGGAATAACAAGTCAAGAATAAAGTATTTGGGAGATGCCACACAAGAGTCACTGAAGACCTTTGTCAGAAGTAGTTTCGGAGTAGCAGGTAGGAGTTGGAAGCCAGATTTCAGCCAGTTCAGAATAAATAAATTGTGAAAAGGCGGGCCAGCCGGCATACACAAACATTAGAGACTTTTGCCTGTGAGTTGGGCAGAGAAATGCAGCAACAGCTGCATGGTGTTTGCAAAGGTGTAGGGACTGTGGGTGCAGACTTTATTCCTACTAGTTTTTGGAGGAAGGATAATTGAAATAACAGCAGTGGGTGGATGTGGAGAGATGTGATGGGCTGTATTTCAGGAGTGGAAGAAATTTGATAATGCCCCTGGGCTGAAAGCATGGAGTCAAGAGGGGAAGCGAAGAGGGTGAAAACTGAGGGGCACTCAGTGGAGTACAGACTGGGAAGAACCAGAGGATGTAGGATCCAGCCCACCAGTGGGAGGCTGGATTGCCCAGGAGGAGGCATCTTTTAGCCTTTAGATGTGAAGAGGATGAGGGTTGAGGTAACCCTTGATAAGCTTTTAGGTTAGGCTAGGAATGGAGGCTTCTTGCCTCCAATAGCAATTATTATTGTTACTGTTTTTACATAGTCCTGCTATGTATCCCAGGTTGGCCTCAAACTCACAATCCTCCTGCCTCAGCCTCCCTGGTGTTGTGATTACAGGCTTGTGCCACCACACCTGGATTTGTTTTGAAAGGAGTTAATTTTTAAAAATTTTAATTTTTTAAGTGGTTTCCTCTTGATGGCAGGAGTCCCCTCCATGATGAAGACAACACTGTTTGCTACAAGTGAAGAGGATAGGGGTCAGGTGGGAAGGTGAGAGGCGAATGTTTGGAGCAGTCCCTAGTGGGAATGAAAGTACTGCAGGCTAAAGGCTTCAAGTTTTGGGTCCCAAGCAATTGGATAATGATGACTGTGTTGACTGAAAAGGGAGTTGTTTTGTTGCACAAAATGCTAGGGATGTTTTAAGCCTGTTAAGTTCTGGGCAGTGGCAAGAAATCCATGTGAACAAGTCCTGCGGGTGTTGAGAATATCTCAAGGGCACATGGCTGCTAAAAGCCAGCAACTGCCCAGCCTCCAGTCTCTGCTAACAGAGCTGCCTGGCCCAGCTGCTGGGCAGAGTCTTGCTGTCACCTCCTCTGACAGAGTGCGTGGTGATGTGCCATAACACACTATGGGACAGTCTCTGCACACCAAGTGACATCGGCTTTTTGAGGCTGATTATATCAGTGGGTGCTTGATGCCTCATCAGTTAAAAAGGTCATATGAAGAGAGGGAGGCTGGGGAGATCTCTTCTCGAAGCTTTTTTTCTCTTTTCATCTCTTTAACAAAGTCTTGCTCTGAGAATTCACTAATATACTCTGGGGAGAGATGCTTATTTGGATTTCAGGTTTCTCTCAATCCAGACCATCTTCCCAAATGTTTCCCTTCTGGCAGACAAATGGTTACTACATCTTCTGGCTCTTTCATAACCTAAATGAAGATATTTTATTTTAGAATCTAAATAAAGATGTTTTACTACAATAGTTAGGAGAAAAGGCTACAGTTTCTCAGAAGAGAAACAGCAGAAAGCTGCTGGGGGCTGATGCTATACCTGAACCCCATCCCTGCTTCTCTGCCCCATTTTTAGGTCTCCTAACACTCCTGAGTATGGCAGGCCTCTTAGTGGTTCATTTGAGTCAGTATGAAGGGCACAGAGCTTCCCTGTCTATGCATACTGTGGGCCTCCTCTTCCTACTGATTTGTGTCCCTGGCCTCTGTTTATCAACCTGGCCATCCAGCCTGACTTTTAGTAGGTGGGGCCATGCATATTGTTGTGATTCTTACACACTTTCTTCTCAAATAACGAAGGGCTATTTGCTGGAGTTCCTTAAACTCCCCAACCCCAGGGCTGCCTCGGCCCCTCTCTTAGGATGCCCAGTCTTCCCCACAGGCCAGCAGCCAGGGGTGATGCCTGACACAGCAGGGACCTCACCCTCCCAGCTCTAGCAGTATGGTTGGCATCAGTTCTGACTGATCATGATGCTTCCTACTAGCTGTTATTGTTATTGCTAGGTGCCATCAAGTTAGACACTACTCATAGCGACCCTCCTAGGGTTTTCAATGGCTGATGGTTTCAGGATTGCTTAGATAGTCTTAATAGCACTCCTGCATCCATCTATCTGTTTGCCCATTTAGCTACATATCAAGCATTCACTGTGTGTCAGACTCTGAGCCAGGTGACCAAGGAAGGCGAGATCCCTGCCTTTGTAGAACTTACAGTTTAGATCTGGGGCACTTAATCTCACCTCTTTGACATTTGGGGCCTGATAATTCTATGTTGGGGGCTGGTAATACCTCCCCCAGCGTGACAACCAAAAATGTGTCCACACATGCCAGTTGTCTTTTTGGAGAGCAAAATCATTCCCTCCTAATTGAGAGTATAAAGTTATTGTCAAACCAGCAATCCAAAAATAAAAATACAATTACCTAGTACAAAGATGCTCTGATGAGCTGGGTGCAGTGGCGCACACCTGTAACCCTAGAGACTCAGGAGGCAGAGGCAGGAGAATCACAAGTTCAAGGCTGGAGGCAGCCTGTGTAACTTAGTGAGACCCTGTCTCAAGATTAAAAAATAATAAAATGTGGGCTGGGGGTGCAGTCTAGTGGTAGAACACTTGCAAAGTATGTGCAAGGGCCTGGGTTCAACCCCCAAATACCATCAAAAAAAAAAAAAAGAGAGAGAGAGAGAGAAAGAAAAAGAAAGAAAGAAAGAAAGAAAGAAAGAAAGAAAGAAAGAAAGAAAGATGCTCTGATGAAACAGGCAGAGTACCATGGCAGTGAAGGAAGGAAGACTTTTGGTTTGATGATACAGCAAGGCTTCATGGAGGAAGTAATATTTAAGCAGAGGCCTAAGGGATGATGAGAAAGAACCAGTTACTTGAGGAAGGAGGGACTGACCACTTCTTGCAAGAGAAGCTCCTAAGGCAAGAAAGGGCTCTAGCTGTTCAGAGAACAGAAAGAAGGATAATTGGCTGAGGAACAGAGGCTCAAGAGAAAAGTGGCTCAAAATGGGGGAGGTAGGCAAGGGCTAGGTGGTATGGGTTCTTGAGAATCATGGTCTGCTGAGAGCGATCTAGGTGACTGTGCAGTGTTTTAAATAGGAAAGTGGTGGGCAAAGGTTAGTGATTCTAGAGAATCATCTGTCTGCTGAGTGGCACCCAGGTGGGCAATGCTTATAGTGGTCTAGGCAGAATGGAGCATGGTGATGGAGATAGAGAGGTGGGTGGATTGGGGATTCACCTTGCTTGTTCCCCATGCTTCACATATCTTGGTCATAACTTAGGGTTGGCAGTACTAGTTCTGGGACCACTTTTACCTTCTTCAGTGGTATTTATTGAGTGCTCACTGTATGCCTGAAGTGTAAGATACTCCCCTGGGTAGCTCAAAATCTACTAGAGAGATGAACACAAAAAGTAACAGAGAAGCCAGGATTCTAGAAGCAGGAGGTGCTGCAGTCTGTTGAAAAGAAACTAATCCAGCCTGGAGGGATAGGAAACGCCAAGGAAAACTGACTGGAGGAGGGGACCCCCCTTTTTTTTTTCCTGGTACTGGGGGTTGAACCCAGGGCCTCCGGTGTGCATATTCTGCAAGTGCTGGACAACTGAGCTGCACCCTCAGCCCATGTTTTTACTTTTTCTGAGACAGGATCTCTCTAAATTACACAGACTGCCTCTGGTCTCAAACTTGCGATCCTTTTGCCTCAGCGTCCTGAGTCGTATTACAGGTGTGTACCACCATGTCCGGCCCTTTACCGATTTTTTAAAAATCACTTCACCAAGTAGAGAATAGGTACACCAGGCCTGGCACCACCCCGTGAGGACCCTGAGGATGTGAACAGTGTGGCATGATAGAAGCAGAAAATCAGGGCAGGGACAGGTTAGAGAGGAGGCTGGGGTGGGTGGGCAACAGCCAGCTCACGACAATGGATGCCACCTTGGGGGCTCCAGGGGTAGCTGATGGCCTGGTGACAGCAGGAGCAGTTGAGGAGAGTGGGGTCTCCAGCATGAACTCTGGTCTCCTCCACTGTACTGCCAGGGGCTCTCTGAAGTCTCCAACTGCCTTGACCTCTCATTGTTGCTCACTCATGCTGCACCCTAGATCCTAAAAAGAGAAAACACAGATTGTTCTCACAGTTAAAAGTAATATTGTATTAGGGCATTTTCCATGGCTATAACAAAATACCTAAGGCCAGGTACTTTAGGAAAAAAGGTTTAGCCAGGCACTGTGATGCACTTCTGTAATCCCAGCAACTTGGGAGGCTGAGGCAGGAGGATGGCAAGTTTGAGGTCAGAGGCAGCTTATTTAACTTAGTGAGACCCTATCTCAAAATAAAAAATATAAAAAGGGCGATGGGTGCTGCTCCATGGGGAGCACTTGTCTAGTATGTGCAAGACCTTGTGTTCAATCCCAAATACTACAAGGAAAAAAAAAGGAGTTTTATCTAATTTGTCATTTTGTTGTTGTTAGGTGCCATCGAGTCGGTATCCGACTCATAGTGACCCTCATAGGGTTTTCAATGGCGGACTATTTCGGGATTGCCTTGGGAGTGGATTGCCAGGTCCTTCTCCCATTTTTGTGGTGCTGGGAATTGAACTCGGGACCTCAGAGACTGCAGTGCAGCGCTCTACCAACTGAGCTAAATCCCAGCCCCAGATGGTCTATTGTTGTGTTGTTGTTAGGTGCTGTCGAGTCGGTATCCAACTCATAGCGACCTTCATAGGGTTTTCAATGACTGACTGTTTCAGGATTGCCTTGAGAGTGGATTGCCAGGCCCTTCTCCCATTTTTGCAGTGCTGGGAATTGAACTCAGGACCTCAGAGACTACAGCGCAGTGCTCTACCCACTGAGCTAAATCCCAGCCCCAATTTGTCATTTTAGAGGGTGAAAATTCAAACAGAATAGTGCTGGCTCTGGCGAGAGCCCCCCTGACTCCATTACAGCATGGCTGGGACATGCGTGGAAGGAAGACATCCCATGGCAAGACGGAAAGCCAGCAGGAAGTCTAGCTTGCTCTGTTCTTCCTTCCTTCCTTTCTTTCTTTCTTTCTTTCTTTCTTTCTTTCTTTCTTTCTTTTTTTTTGACAAAGTTATTGAGTTTATTAAGTACATGCTTTAGAATAAGTGCAGACGTTCAGAGAGTGTGTGAGATGCACATCCAAGACACGGACGGGGGCTTACTTGAGAGAGAAAAGAAGCCCCAGCTTGCTTTTTTATAAAAACAATTTCTTGAGCTCTAATCAGGTTTAGACCCCACAAGAACTACATTAATTTCTTTTGAGGATAGTTGTTGTTGTTGTTGTCTTACTAAGGGTATGTGTGCCTGCAGCTGTAGACCTGTAGGATCTGATCCTGTCAGATCTCAGAAGCTAAGCAGGGTCAGGCCTGGTTAGTACTTGGATGGGAGACTGCCTGGGAACACCAGGAGCTGTAGGCTTGGGAGATGGACTGGTCAACCCACTCCCAAAAACCAATCTGCCATTGAAAACCCAATGAACAGCAGAGAAGTGCTGACAAAGTGTCTTGCCTGTTGGACTTAGGGTTGCTATGAGACAGATACTGACATGATGGCACCTAACAACAACAACAACAACAAGGGTATGTGTGTGTTCTATCTAGGAGGATACAACAAAATGTTAACCATGTTTATCTCCAAGTGGGCACAGTTATAAGGACTTTAATTTTGATCTTTTGACTCATGTAATTTAAATTTTCTAATACACAATTGGTACTTTTATGGTAAGAAACCAACAGCAAGCAAAGCCATGCCAGGGATCTGGTTGGCGAGGT
Source organism: Pedetes capensis (assembly GCA_007922755.1). NCBI lineage: Eukaryota > Metazoa > Chordata > Mammalia > Rodentia > Pedetidae > Pedetes > Pedetes capensis. The sequence goes on along the minus strand of VMDO01003453.1, from coordinate 109,605 downwards.
TCACAGGAGCAGTTGACCTCTGGCAGCTTACTGTGACCGCCTGTTACAGACAGAGGCATGTTTTTTTCCGGGAGAATTGCAAGTGAGACTAATTCATTAAGTGCTTTCGGACTTGAAGATGACAGGGGCCAGGAAAGCATAAAGTCTTGTTACTATGACAGCTGGTAGCCTTGATGTCTGTGTGTTTATTTATTAACTGGACTTTATGTCCCACAAGCACCAGGAATTCTATAGCTGACCTTGATATGGATCACATGCTCCCAGTGGTCCAGCCCATAAGTCAGGGCACAGACAGGGCTCACCACCCCCCAGAGGATTAAAACCCCCAGAACACTGTCCCGGGAAACAAAATGAACTCGACAGAGAATATTGACCAGGGTCACCAGGTGTCAGGAGAAGACAGTGTTGCGGGGCAAACCAGATGGAGGGGTCACTTTCTCTAAACTGACAATTATTGCATGCCTTTTTTGCACCAGGCATGAAGTACAATTTTATACTCTTTTCCCCTTTTATACTTCACCACCATTCTGTGAGGAATTCTTCCCATTTTCAGGATCCCAAATACTACAAGGAAAAAAAAAAGGAGTTTTATCTAATTTGTCATTTTACCCATTTTTCCCATTGTCACCCATTTTAGAGCTGTTGAAACCAGGACTCAGAGAGAATGAATAATTAGTAGATAGCAGAGGTTGGGTTTTAATATGGCTATTTCTGAACATAACCCACCCGTCTGCTTCCCTCCTTAATAGGATGCTGCTTACAGGCAGGGAATTTTAAAGCCTGCAAAATACCCTATTGATTTTGGCTTAGAAGTTACCCAGCAGGAAGTAGATGCCAGATGCTCTTGTTGGATAGATGGACAAATGAATGAACAAAAGAAAGAAAGATTTTAAAAGGTCATATAATCAGATCAAGGCAGGGAGAGATAATCACGTTAGGAACCTATCTCATAGATAGTTGCTGCAAATGAATCCAGCAAGGATTGAATAGTTCTTTCTGTTTCCTCCTGCAGATTTACAAGGATATGCCTGGAATAGGGGTAAACAGTGAAAGAGTCATTTTTAGGAGGCTGGAGAAAATTGGGATCACTCTGTGTATGTGGGTCAGTCAGTCCCATCACAGTTTGGGGGAGGAAAGGTCTTATCTTGGTCGAGTTCCCATGCACAAAGCTACATGTCTGCTATCCTCTTTTGCCAGTTGGTCACGAAGGCCCTCCTGTGTCCTAGCCATGTGCCTTCTTCGCTCATGGTTTAGGGACACAGGGAGGAGCCCCAAATGGCAAGGCCTCCTGGACCCTTTGTGAGAGAAATGCTTTGTTTGTTTTTTCATGATTGTATCAAGCAGACAGCCTCCCCGTGGCTCACATGCAGAGCTGTTTTGCTCCATGTGTGCACTGTCAACTCAGGAACGCTCACCCCCGGTTATTGGGTCGGCAAGCAGAGACAGAGAGAGGTGTCCATTCTCATCGCTCATCTCCTTAGTCATCTTCCTGGCTGTGCACAGAAAAGGCTCACCTACCCTTTTCTCACCTCCACATGAGCCCACAACAGGAACCAAGGCCACTGTGTCCAGACCACCCTGAGGGCCTAGCAGAGAGTTCAAGATAACATGGTGGTCCTTGTCTTCCAGGAGTTCAGAGGATAGGGACGCAAAAGGTCATTTTCCCATGGCCCTTCAGAACTCTTAGCTGGCACCCCGGTAACAAAGCAGATAACCAAGGAAAACAAACAGAAGTTTATGAACATTTATACTTAATTTCCCCCATGGGCCTGTCAGCTTCTCATGTGTGTTGCTGTGATCCTGAAAGCTATGCCACCAGTACCACAGATACCAGCAGGGCCACCTATGGTGGACAGGTTTCAGCTGAGCTTCCAGACTAAGATAGGCTAGGGAGAAGGTCTCGGCAGCCCGCTCTGGAAAGAATTGCTGTTGTTAGATGACATTGAGTCTGGTCCAACTCATAGAGACCCTATGTACAACAGAATGAAATACTATGTGACACTGTGCTATGTCTGGCACTGTATCAGTGCTTCTCTGCTATTCTTAGGGTTTTTGATGGCTAATTGTTTCAGGAGTCGGCTGCTAGGCCCTTATCCCATTTTTGGTGCTGGGTATTGAACGTAGGGCCTCCTGTGTAGAGTGTAGAGCATGGGAGTTACCGCCTCAAAGTAGAGTTGACCATGATGACGGGAATGGAGTAAAGCTCCTGGGGACTCCTTTTGCTGACGTGGCACTACTCAAAATGAGAAGAAACATAGTGTCTGCAACATTGGGTTCAAACATAAAAAGATCATGTGCATGGCACAGTGTGGAGTAGTGATTCATTCTGTTGTGCACAGGTTTGCCATGAGTCCGATCTGACTGTACAACACCCAGCAACATATTTCAATCTATACACCAAAGACACCCAGTGGGGGAAATGAGTAAATCTCAAGGAGGTAGCTTAGAATTCAGGCTTTAATACCATCTTCAGCTGAAGACAAAAAGAGAAGTGGGTGAGGGAGGCCAGTTCTGGTAAAAGTTCTGGAGTAAAGTTTGTTGTTGTTAGATGCCATCAAGTCGTATCTGACTCATAGCGACCCTCATAGGGTTTTCAATGGCTGACTGTTTTGGGATTGCCTAGGGAGTGGATTGCCACGTCCTTCTCCCAGGAGTAAAGTTTATGTGGATTTAAGTGGGAGACTTCCCCACTGATAAGACCGTGTTGTGATTTAGTAGGGTTTCTTTTCCCAGTGAGGAGTGGGAGACGCCCTCACAAATGGAGATTTCCTCTAGAGCCATACATGTTCCTTACTGAAGGGTCACTTCTACTCTGTTTTCACATCTTCTCCTATATCTGCTGTTTCTCAAAATAATCAGCTCAAAATACTCCTGTCAAGGAGGCATATCTTGTGGTGTACATTCTGGTCTACAACAGCTTCCTTGGACAGAGAATATTCACTGACTTTGGGATTACACAGCAATACCACAGAAATAATTGAGAAGAACCTACAAGCAGAGAGGCTGCAAGCCACTGCACTGAGTAGTTTTGTCTTCTGAAAAATGAAGGCAGAATTCCAGCGACTCGGGAGGCAGAGGCAGGAGGATCACAAGTTTGAGACCAGAGGCTGACTGCATAATTTAGTGAGAACCTGTCTCAAAAAGTTAAAAAAAAAAAAAAATGGGCTGGGGGGACAGCTCAGTGGTAGAGCACTTGCAAAGCATGCAAGCGTGAGGCCCTGGGTTCAACCCCCAATATCACAAAAAATAAATAAATAAATAAAATAAAGAAAAGAAAGAAGGAAAGAAAGAAAAAGAAAAATGAAGGCAGCTGGGATGGTCTCCACTCTTTCCTGCTCATCTTCTGCTTTAAGAATCAATGATTCTTTAATCATAAGTCAAATGAGGTTACTCAGGAAAAACTTGAAGGAGCTGACTTTGAGAGAGGACATAGGATGCTTTGGAGAAGTGGATCTCAGCCTGAAAAGAGACACATGGTCTCTGGTGCTAGGCTGTAGAAATCCCCATTTTATAGAGGCAGAGAATGAGAGCTAGCCCCACCCCTACAAGAATGGCAGAGAAATCCTCATCTTCGGACGTCTGCAATGGCTGCAAGACAACTGCCTTCCCTTGGCCCAGGAGAGACACTGTCCAAGTCATGTGGAGGAATCTCAGCTTCTCTCCTCACCCCTCCGTCACACTTTGTCCTGGCTCTTCCTTGCCAGCCACATCCAATTTGGACTGGGAAACTACTTTAAAAAATTATTGCTAAAAAATTCCATACTCCCGCGCGCGCACACACACACTGAGTGGGCTTTTTGTATTTTATTTGGGAAATCATAATGGCTCTCAGGCTAAATAGAAATGTGAGCCAATCAAATAATTGTCCCAGGGCTCAAAGGAAACAAGATTCATGGAATTGGCTGGAGGCACTGCAGAAAGCAGAGCTGATGGAGGTGGCCATGAGGGTACGGGGTGACCTTGACAAGGGAGATGCTAGCTGGTATTTTTTTTTTTTTTTAATCTGCTTTCCTGTCATGCACCAGCAACAGACCCCTGTTTATTTTCACATCTTGGCAGAAGGGACAGAAAGGAAAACAAGGCAGAGAAGAATATACCCATTTTGAGGAGTGGAGAAACTGAGCCCTAAAGGGAGAATGAGTTTTGTTTCAAGTTTTCTGGACAAAGCTGTAGGATTCCTCAAATGCAGACAGGTTACCCAGACTTTTTCAGCACTCCAACAGCTCAGATTCGGTAACATTAAGGATTTCTTGTTAAACTTAATTTCCTGTTCTTCTATATTCCTTGGGATACTCTTCCATGGGAGGTGAGTCATCGATGTTGTTTTTAGGAGCTATCAAGTCAATGTCTGACTCATAGCAACCATATGTACAGCAAGTGAAACACAATTGTCATGCTTCTTTGCTATTCATAGGGTTTTCAATGGCTGATTGTTTTTTGGGAGTGGGTGCTGGATCCTTCTCCCAAGCCTACAGCACCTGGTGTTCCCAGGAAGTCTCCTGTTCAAGTACTAACCAGGCCCAACCTGATTAGCGTCTGAAATCTGATGGGATCGGATGCCACAGTGGTACAGCTGCAGGCAGAGTTATCCATAGGGTAACCAATTTGCCTTAGGACTCCCCCAGTTTTAGCACTAAAAGTCTCACATTCAGGGAGTCCTCTCAGTCTTAGGCAAACCAAGGCAGCTAGTCACCCTAGAGGAATGTCACTGCTTGGAAGGAAACTGCCTATGTGGGGAGAGTGTTTCCCCAGCCCTGTCTGGAGATGGTCTCACGTAGTAGTTAACAGTGTGGGCTCTGAGCACATGATTAGGATGCAAATCCAGGTTCTGTCACAATTCATTTGACCCCTCTGTGCCTCAATTGCCTCATCTATACAATGGGGCTAATGATCTATGCCTCAGGAAGTTGCTATGAAAATGACACAAATCAATACATGGAAAACACGTTTATTTAAAATAAGGCCTGTCACACCAGGAGTGGTGGCGCAAGCCTTTAATCCCAGCAACTAGGGAGACAGAGGCAGGAGGATTGCAAGTTTGAAGCCAGAGGCAGCCTGCATGACTTAGTGAAACCTAGTCTCAAAAATACAGAAAAGTAAAAAAAATGGGCTAAGGATGTGTGGCTCAGTGGTTGAGCACTTACAGAAAGTACACATGAGGCCCTGGGTTCAACTCCCCAGTACTGCAAAAAAATAAAAATTAAAATAAAATAAGATAAAATAGGGCCTGTCTCAGAGGAAGGACACAATAAATGTCAGCTATGATTATTTTGTCAGCTGTTGTTGTTAGTTGCTGTCCAGTTTTTTGCGTGCTGGGGATGGAACCCAGGTCCTCAGTGAGTGCAGAGCAGCACTCTACCAACTGAGCTAAACCTTAGCACCATTTTGTCAGCATCTGCCTGTTAATTAATTACAAAGCTCACAGGATATCAGGAGGAATAGAAAGCCTCCATAGCTTTTTATCTCAGTAACCTCCAAATTTGAATGTATTCTCCATAGGGTTGTTATTGTTAGGTACCATCGAGGTGGTGTCCAACTCATAGTGACTCCATGTACAACAGATGAAACACTATTGTCCTGCTTCTCTGCTATTCATAGGGTTTTCAATGGCTGATTATTTTGGGGGAGTGAGTTGCCGGGTCCTTCTCCCAAGCCTACAGCACCTGGTGTTCCCAGGTGGTCTCTCATCCAAGTACTAACCAGGCCCAACCCTGCTTAGCTTCCACAATCTGATGGGATGGGACACCACAGTGGTACGGCTGCAGGCCCCCACAGGATAGCAACCCCCTTTGCTGCCCACCTCCCCCTTTTCTTCCTCTCCCCAGAGTGTGGCTGTTGGAGGTGGTTTGACCTGCCTTGGAGCGGGTGCTGGTCTGCTTTTCCTAGTGGCAGGGGGCAAGGCATGTTGGCATGGTGTAGCACCTCTCAAGACTTGAAGAACCTGGGCATCTTGTTCCATCTCATTAACTGCAGTTTCGGAGGCAGCAGGGCTGGGCTAGGGCCCAGGATTCTGTCATATCTAATAAGAATAAGCTTCTAGATGATGCTGCTGGTCTAGGGACCACACCGTGAGAGCAAGGCCAACTGTGGGCCAGCCTATAGGAGCCTGAGCGGGAGTCTGCCATATTCATGCCCAACTGAAGTTCCTAATGAGTTCTGGGGACAGGGGTGGGAGTTGCTAGGGGTGCTTTGTCTCTGAGGATAGCATCTCAGGGAATGGAGAAGTCTGCAAGGACTGAACCTGCAGGCCAGCATGGAGATCTGTGATGAGGGTCATTGCTGTAGCTAATGATAGTGGTGAAGGAACTGAGTTTAGGAATGTTCTGCTTATTTTAAATACCAGAGTTGATTCAAGATGGTTACTTAAATCACACCCTTCTTGGACAATATAAAGAGTAGAAAGAAGGAGGGAGGGAACCAGCAGAGGAAAGCAAAGATTTCGGAAGGTGGAATGGGGAGGAGGGTCAATGTAGAGGGATAAAGGGGGAGAGGATAATCTCAATATAAACAATGCAACTTCATGAGTACATTGGAAACAGAGAAATATAACCCAATATGCATTTGAGTTTTCTACATATTAGCTGTAAGGCTCCATGAACTTTGTGGGTTGATAAAAGTGTAGCCAGAGTGATATAATGGTTGCACAATGGGAAAAGCCAATGCTGTATTACTCTGAACCCCATCATCATTTACTAAATAAAGGGGGGGGGGAATCACACCCTTCTCGTTCTCTAGTGTCTTAAACAATAGACATAGGGTGTGGTGGGCACCAGTGCCCAAGAGGCATCCATGGGAAGTGTAACTAGGAAAAGTCCAGAACCTCTGGTCTGAAGAGACAGAAGGCCCCAAAGTGGGGGCTCCAGTCTCCCCACTCAAAGCTCTCTCGCTGGGAGTGTCCTTGCTCTGGAGGGATCTGATACTTCCCCAGCCACCTCAGGACACAAGTCTGGCCCTGGTACCTGCGTGTTGGATGGGTGGCCCAAACAGACAACCTGAGTACCAAAAATGAGCATGCGCAGCAAGCTCTCTGGTTGGAGGCGTGCTTTACTCCATCTTCAAAGCCTGGATTAGGAGTCCTGTCTGCCATCTGTGTCCCATCCCATCCCTCAGACACACGGTCCCACACCAGGATACCATTACCATGGAGTGCAGGGAGTCGGCTCTGTGCTGTGTACAGTCGGGAGACACCTTCCCAGGAGAGCTCAGGGAGAAGGGCTGGACAGGTCAGAGTCCAGCTCTACCCACTGCCGCCTGGATTCCCTTAGGCCAGACCTGTGCTAATTTGAAAAGTGGCCTTAGGAAAATGAGTGCTAAAAGCACTCCACTGACCCTGGTGCCCTGGCAGGGGATTCAGGGACTCACCCTTTCCCAGCCCCCGCCCCCACCACCACCTGCCCTCAGCGTTGGTGCACTTTTAATCTCCTGCACGACTGCCTGGCCAGTGTACTACACATTTGTATCTGTCACTTCACATCATCCCGCATGGCTGCCCTGAGCCAGCTGGGAGCCTTCTCCTTTCTTCCCAGAATGTTCCCCAAGGACAGCCCAGCCCTTGATAAAGGCTTCTACTTTCTTTTGTCTCTCTTGCTTGATGACACTCCCTGTCATACACACTTATGCACAGGCACGAGGCCCCTCCTCCTACTTTACAGTCTGCCCAGCTCCCTGGCGCCCCCTCCCTGCAGCCTTCTGCATCGCAGCCACGTGCTTCCCAGTGGATCAGAAAAGTTGAGCTGCTTCTAACCCCATTTCCCTAAAGGGCTATGCAAAGGGAAGTAATGGTATTCCAAACCCTCACCCAACACAGATAAAAGTAACAGCATCCCAGATGCTTATTGTTGTTGTTGTTGTTAGGTGCCGTCGAGTCGGTATCCGACTCATAGCGACCCTCATAGGGTTTTCAATGGCTGACTGTTTTTCCGGATTGCCTTCGGAGTGGATTGCCAGGCCCTTCTCCCATTTTTGCAGTGGTGGGAATTGAACTCGGGACCTCAGAGACTGCAGCACAGCGCTCTGCCAACTGAGCTAAATCCCAGCCCCCAGATGCTTATTATGTCCCTCCAATTCTTACAGCTAGAAGAGACCTCAGAAGCTTTTTAAAATTTATTGTGGTAAAAAGCACACAACAGTAAATTTACCATCTTAACCATTTTAAAGTACATCATAGTATTCAGTATGTTCACATTGTTGTACAACAGATCTCTTGAATTTTTTTATCTTGTAAAATTGAAACTCTCTACCCACTAAATATTAATCTCCCCTAGTCCTTGGAAGCCACCTTTCTACTTTCTGTTTCTATGTTTTTGACTAATTTAGATACTTCCTATGAGCAGAACCATTCAGGATTTGTCCTTTTTGTGAATGGCTTATTTTCACTTACCATGACGTCCTTAAGGTTCATCTATGTTGAAGCCAATGACAGGATTTCCTTCTTTTTAAGGCTACATAATATTCCATTGTATGTATGTACTACTTTTTGTTAATCTGTTCATCTGTTGATAGACATTTGGGTTGCTTTCTCAAAGGTTTTTGAACCCTTTATTTTGCAGCTGGTCACCCACATAAATAAAGGTACTTTCCCAAGAGCCCCTGTCTAATAAAATATCTGTTTGTTCAGGATTCTATCATTGTCTTCTACGTCAGCATTTAGGGGCCTCTAGTCAGACCTGGGGCTAGTTAAGATGTTGTTGTTAGGTGCTGTCAAGTCGGTATCCAACCTATAGCGACCCTGCGTACAACAGGTGAAACACTATTGTCAGTGCTTCTCTGCTGTTCATAGGGTTTTCAATGGCAGATTGATTTTTGGGAGTGGGTTGCCGGGTCTGTCTCCCGTAATAATTAGAGACAACACTTGTTGTTGTTAGGTGCTGTCGAATTGGCATCTGACTCATAGCGACCCTGCATACAACAGGCGAAACACTATGTCAGTGCTTCTCTGCTATTTATAGGGTTTTTCAATGGTGGATTGATTTTTGGGAGTGGTTTGCCAGGTCCTTCTCCCAAGCCAACAGCACTTGGTGTTCCCAGGCGGTCTCCCATCCAAGTACTAATCAGGGCCGACCCTGCTTAGCTTCTGAGATCTGACAGGATCAGATGCCATAGGGCTACGGCTACAGGCCTAGCTAAGATAGACACTCTAAAGTCTTTACAGGTCACAGAGACGGGGGGTGGCAGCCATTGGTGGCCAGGACTGATAATGAATGCCCATGAAGACACTCAGCTTTGGTTTTGGTGTGGTCAGATATCCTCTGTGCATTGACATTGGATTTTTTATATTAGGGAATTATTGTTAATTTGTTTAGGTATGCTAATGGTGTTGTGTTATGTGTTTCTTAAAAGACTTTTAGAGCTGCCTTCTGAAACATTTATAAATTAAACATGATATCTAGGATGTGCTTCGAAATCATCAGTAAAAGGGCTGGATAACACAAAGGGGCTCTTTACTAGTGTGTATGTCTGAAATTTTCTAAAATAGAAAGGATTTAATATTAGTGTGTGTGTGTGTGTGTGTGTGTGTGTGTGTGTGTGTGTGTGTGTGTAGTACTAGGGATTGATTTCCAAGGCTTTGTGATAGGCAAGCCCTCTATCACTGAGCTATAACCCCAGCCCTTCTTAAAAAAAGTTAAATTTTATTTTAATCTTACATTCAGATGGTGCCACACTTGCCTCCTGCTTCTGCTCCATAGGGACTTATCAAATTATTGCTGAAATAGGAGCAATTTTGACTTTTTTTTTTTTGCAGGGTTGAACATAGGGCCTCGCACACACCTTGCAAATACTCTACCACTGAGCTTCACCCCCAGCCCTTTTTTTATCTTTTATTTTGAGACAGGGCCTTGCTATGTTAAGCAGGCTTCCTCTGGCCCCGAACTTGTGATCCTCCAGGCTCTACCTCCTGAAAGGCTGGGATTACAGGTGTGAGCCACAGCATCAGGTAAAATTTTGACTATTAATTGCTCCCTTCAAAGAACTCCCCACCCTCCCCTTCCTTGTCTAGGAGAATAAAGTGCCACCACCACCCTAATGACCAGGTGAAAACACAGAAGCCCTGCAGGAGGTGGGGAAGGCAGCAGCCAGTCCCTGTGCAGTCCATGCAGAGGGTCAGGGGTGGGAAGGCTCAGGTTTCTCCATGGATTGCCCCATGCTCAGTGCTCCAGGGGACCCCAGGAGCTTCTCCAACAGTGGGGAGCCAGCTTCCTAACCTGCAGACATTTTGGTCCCAGCATGAAGTAAAGATGTTTGCTTGTTCCTCTGCTTATGTGTTCATTTCTTGCCCATCCCTTGTTCTATCCTCTGTCTAATGACCCACATCCAACCAACACTATAATTGGATTTGCCTCCTCATTACCTCATATCTACCCATGTCAATCCATGGCCATGGCCACTACTGCAGTCCCAGCCACTGTCACCTCACACCTGGGTCATTGCACCACCTTCTAACTGGTCTCCTTCTGCCTCTCACCCTGGCTTCCTCCTTGCCATCTGTTCTCCTGATCACAACATGCCTCTAGGTATAATCACCACCCACAAAGCCTTTTTGCTGGCCCCGAGATGAAGTCCAAACTCCAGCAATGATTTATAGAGTCTTTGGGGACCTGGCTTCTCCCCGCCTCTCCTTCTCACTTTTTACCCTGACCCTTCTCTGTGCATATCCTGGCCACCCAGGAGTTCTTTCAGTTCCTCAATGACCCCACGTTCTTTCTCCTTTCCAGCCCTTTGCACATGCTGCTGCCACTTCTGCTCTATCCTTGCAAAGTTTCTGTTCTTCATTGTTGCCCACTGTCTTTGATGGGTCCCTCTGTCCTGTGCTGCCACGCCACCCTCTCCTTCCTCATTCAGGACGTGGGCCCTCGCTACCCTCTTTGGCCTGTCTCCCTTGTCCCTGGCTCATTCCTTGTGTCTACACCATGCTTGGATCTCCATCTCCATCTCCTAGAAAACTTGCCCTGCCCATGAGCCCCGCAGCACCATCCTGGCTCTTGGCCCCCTAGGAGTCTCACTGCCTGTGTCACCACAGCGCCACCCTGTCACACTGATACCAGGCTCAGCAGAGCCACCCATACCCATCTGTCCCTAAATGCTAAGCAGGCTGTTTGGCATCTCTGCTGCTCTGGACACTGTGGACTGTCACCTTCTTTCAGACCCTCCCTCTGGGCTCCCTGGCCTGCATCCACCAGCTGTGGCCTGTCCTTATCCCCTCCGTCTGACTTCTCTGCTGGCTCGTCCCCATCTTCCTAAACTTCAATGTGTAATTTTTTGAGACTCAGGCCCCTACCAGCACCATCAATGCAAGTGCTCCAGATGACACCCTAAGTGGGCACCTCCCAGGCCACAGTCTGCAGCCCTCAAACCTCTCCTGCTCTTATTTCACATTTCAGCTGTGCTGTGGATCAGACTGCGCCCCTCTGAGCAGCAGCTCTCCAGACTTTCAGTTTGCTGGCAGTATGTCATTCCCTGGTCCCCAGGCTTTGAAGCACAGCCGCATTTGGCACCTACCCTTCCTCTGCTCACACTGGGTCAGCCTATATGCTGTCACTCTGCTGTCCTCAAGGTTCTCACATCCATCCCATCCCCTTTGGGTTCCTCCTACTCCCACCCCTTGTATGGGTCTCCCTGCCACTGGCAGAAGTCATTTGGTCACCTTCTCCCTCTGAGCTTCCTTTCCAGCCTCCAGACCACTGTGCACTCTACTGCCAAGTCTACCCACCCAGAGAAGTGGTTCTCGAGATCCATCCCTGGAAGAACAGCTTCAGTGTCACCTGGTGGTATGTTAGAAAGACACACTCTTCACTGGGCACCATGGCGCCCGCCTGTAATCCCAGCAACTCAGGAGGCTGAGGCAGGAGGATCATGAGTTTGAGGCCAGAGGCAGCCTTTGAAACTTAGTGATACCCTAACTCATAATTAAAAAATAAAAAGGGGGCTGAGGTGCAGTCCAGTGGTAGAAGCATGCAAGAAGCCCTGGACTTAACATGCTCCAGTAATGCAAAAGGAAAGAAAGAAAGAAAAAAAGAAATGCACACTCAGCCTCCTTCCAAACCTACCAATTCAGAAGCTCTTTTGTTGGCTCCCAGCAATCTGTATTGGGTGATCTGGGTCAATACTAATGTTTGAAAACCACTGCCTTGAAACATTGCTCTGAATGTTTCTCCTCTGCTTAAAAACCTAAAATGTCTTGTTTTAGTTAGGTTCAGGTTCAGCTGGATATAACAAGTAAAAAAGTGGCTTAAACAAAATACATATCTATTTCTCTCATACTTAAAAGAAGTTGGGGTGGTATAGTCACTCCATGGTGTCATTAGAAATCCAAGGTCCTAGCTTTCTGTTTCAACTCCCAGAACATGGCTCTCTTGAGCATCAGGGTTACTTCATGGTTCAAAATAGCTGCTAGAACTCTAGCTATTGCATCCTAAAATGAACTAGCAGGAAAAGCACAAGAGCTTTCCCAAGAGATCCAAATAATACTTCCACTTAAATACAGTTGGTCAGAATTCATCACACGACCACAGATACAAGGGAAGCTGGGAAACATAATATTTTGTTGTTATTCTGAGTGACACTATGCCCAGCTAAAAATTGTTTCTCCAAAAGGTTACATACTGTGTGATTTAATTTCCATAGCATTCTTGAAATGTCATAATTATAGAAATAACAGATCAGCAGATGTCAAGAGTTGGGTTGTAGGGAGGGCGGGAGGTGACTGTAGCTATCAAAGAGTGGCATGAGGAATTCTTGGGATGTATCTTGACTGTGGTAGTCATGTGAATCTGTACATGTGACAAAATTGCATAGAACCAAATATCCACATGCTTCTGTTTGTGTAAAACTGGTTACATATGGATGTCACTGGATGGTATCTGTGTAAACGTCCTGGTGTGAAATTGAAATATAGTTTTGTAAGGAGTTACCATTGGGGGAAACTGAGTGAATGGTATAGGGGATCTCTCTGGGTTATTTCTTACAACTGCTTGTAAATCTACAGTTATCTCAAAGTGAGAAAATGAATAAACTAAAACAAAATCAAGGTCCTGTTACTAATGGGGAAGGGGAGATGTAATAACCAACCAGTGGTCTCTCCCCTTAACCTAACCCATGCCCTGCTAGACAGTGCAGACTTTTGAGCACATCAGGGCCTTCCTGATGCAGGAATAGGACCAGCCTGCTCTTTGCCAGGCTGATGTTGGCATGAAAGCATCGCCCTCTGAAGTGTGGGCCTCAGAGTGGCCTCCAGATTTTTCTTTTACCTCTTCTCTTCTCTTCTCTTCTCTTCTCTTCTCTTCTCTTCTCTTCTCTTCTCTTCTCTTCTCTATTCTTTCCTTCTCTTTTATTTTTCAGTGCTGGAGATCAAACTCAGGGCCTCACACATGCTAGGCAAGCAATCTACCACTGAACCACCCCCCGTCCAGCCTGCCACCAGCCCTTACGACCTGTCCAGTCCTGAAGACAGCCGAGGAAGCAGAAAGGCCCAGAGCCTTCAGAACTCCCTTCTGAGAAAGCACCAATATTCTCAGGAGGGCTGCTCACTGGGCAGAACAAAAATGGTCTTTGTCTAATTGAAAGGGGCAGTGAGCACAGAGGGACGTGTTGCTGTAGTGGCTGCAGTGAGAGCAGGCAGTGCTGAGCCATGTTTTTGAGTGACTTTTGATGAAATCCACCCTGTCACGTCCTCTGTGTTCTGGAGCTCCATTCCTTAAGGCGTTCCCCAGAGCCAGCTGCTTCCTCCCCCCTGGGCAGCTGTGCTGAACTGACTGTGCCCCTTGGGAAGAAATTAAACTGCCTGTCAGGAGCCTCTGCTCAACTACAGCCCTGCCTGGAAGCTTCTCCGCAACAGCTCTCTGACTCTCAGGTGCTCCAAAGGGGCAAAGGAAGGTGCTGAGGAGGGACAAGGGGGAGGAGCGAGGGAGGCCTGGAGGGCAGCCATGGGAAAGGGGCACCTCAGGGGCAGAAAGAGTCTGAGGAGAGGAACAGGGGCCGGAGCTCAGGCATTTGGAGGAAGAATGAGAACGTAGGCCAAGGCTGCGGGAGTGAGGAGGGACGCAGAGCCAGCGCTACAGGGTCTGACCAGCCGGCAGGGGGTGCCTGCACACAGCCGTCAAGTGCAGCCTGGGCACTGAAAAGGGACCAGCACATTGCACGCAGGGCAAGTGCTGCCGGCTGAGGGGCACTGCTGGCTGCCAGGTCTGATGTCACAGCCCCCCTGGGCCTCTCAGGCCTGAAATCATGGACTCCCAGGGTAGGGGTGGGGGTGAGAGGGCAGAGATGGGCTTTAGGAGTTCTGTGAATTCCCTGAACTTACAGACAGAATTCTGTGTTCTATTCTTAAAAGAAAGCGTGTCTCTGGCTTTCATCAGATTTTCAAAGAGCATCTATATGCCCCCAGAGGCTGAGAGTGACATCCAGTAATCTGAAATGGGGGCCTGGGAATGGAGTGGCCAGGGAGTGGTCGGTAAAGGGCAGAGTGCAACAGCTAGGGAGGAGGAGCTTAGCTTTGGTGCATGAGATGAGCTGGGGTGACTCTGATCCTCCCCGGTCCCAGTGGGCTTAGGTGTCCTGACCTGCTCCCAGTCCAGGCAGAAGCCTTGGCAATGGCAGCCTCCTTGGTTCCCAGGCTCTGGAGGGCCCGTCTCCTGGGGACTCCTGTTCCTCTGATCCTTTATCTCAGCTTAGGGAAGCTTGAGCCCCCACAGTGCTTCCATGGCCCACGTACTTCTCATACTTCTCATACTTGTTGAAGATGCAGCACAAATGTCCTCCTGGCTGATGTCCAGAGGAGCCCTGCCTGCCTCATCCACAGATGCCAAACCAGGAGTATCCTGGCACAGTGCCTGCGTGTGGCAGTCAGCAATCAATCATATTAATTGTATGAATAAAAATACAAAAGAATATATTTTGTATGGGTGAGGGTATGACACTCGAGGAGTATTTTGAGTCCTCTCAGAAAATTAGCTGGAACTGATGTTTACCCTCACAGGCAAGATGAGGACCAAAAGGAGCCGAGTTGGAAAAGTAACTCCAGGGAGGTTAAGATGAATTCTACCCACAGATCACCCTCTGGGGTCCTTGGCAGGAGACATTGATCCTCATTAATTCTTTGCTATAAATTCAAAGGGGGTTGGGATTTAGCTCAGTTGGTAGAGCACTGCGCTGCAGTCTCTGAGGTCCCAAGTTCAATTCCCAGCACCACAAAAATGGGAGAAGGACCTGGCAATCCACTCCCAAGGCAATCCAAAACAGCCATTGAAAACCCTATGAGGGTCACTATGAGTCGGACACTGACTCGATGGCACCTAACAACAACAACAGCAACATAAATTCAAAAGTGGATGAGGCTGAATGAATTGATGAGATGGGGAGAGAACATTAGGGAAATAGATGTGAATAGTTGTGAAATACATGAGTCATGAATTCAAAATAACAGTGGCCTGCACATAATTTGTGGAATTGTGTCACGTGTCCCTACCCTCACCCCTGTCAGTATTCTGCAGAATACTTACATCTGGCCAGGGGCTGAACAAAGAAGAGCAGAGTAATCATGGGTGAAAATCACATGAAAGAGGAACCACCTACAAATTTCCTAGCCTAACATTTGCTTATGGTCACTTGTCCCCTCATCCCTGCTCTATGAGGAGGGATGTGTGTGTGTGGGGGGGGGGGTGTCTTGGGCCTGATGTTGTTCTCGTTGTTAGGTGTCTAGAGTCTGTGTCTGACTCATAGCCACCCTGTGTACAACAGGCAAAACAGTATTGTTAGTGCTTCTCTGCTATTTATCGAGTTTTCAATGGCTAATTGGATTTTGGAAGTGGGTTGCCAGGTCCTTCTCCCATGGCCGTGATGAGCCTCTTTCATTGCCATGAAGATGTCAGCCCTACCCGCTGCCTGGGTGATTAGCAAATTGTAAGATCGCCTTTAATTGGCAACATAGATAATCTGACTCCAAGGTTTTCTCTGGTTTGGTTTGGTTTGGGCTTCATTTTATTTTCTTTTTGAAGTATAATTCACAGAGCATAAAATAACCATTTTGAACAGTACAATTCAATGGTATTTAGTAGATTCACATTGTTGGACAACCCTTGTCTCTACCAAGTTCTTCATTTCCATCACCCTGATTAATATAAAACCCTGCACTCACTAAGGGCTGGGATTTAGCTCAGTTGGTAGAGCACTGCTCTGCAATCTCTGAGGTCCAGAGTTCGATTCCTGGCACCACAAAAATGGGAGAAGGACATGGCAATCCACTCCCAAGGCAATCCCCAAACAGTCAGCTATTGAAAATCCTATGAGGGTTGCTATGAGTTGGTCACGACTCAATGGCACCTAACGACAACAACACTCACTAAGCAGTTCTCCCCAGTCTTCATCCTGTCTCTGTGGATTTGCCTATTTTGGAAACTTCACATAAATGGAATCATGCTGTATGTGAAGTTTTGCATCTGACTTCTGTCATTTAGCATGTTTATCCATGTTGTAGCATGTATCACATTTCCTGTAATCCCCTTTTATGGCTGAATAGTATTCTGTTGTATCTGTGTGCCACAGTTTTTAATTCATTCATCTGTTGATGAACATGTGGACTGTTTCCACCTTTTGGCTGCTATGAGTAAGTGCTGTTATGAACATGTGTGTACATGCATTTAGTTCTTCTGTGTATGTACCTAGAAATGTGAACTTTCTACATTTCTTTCCCCAGTACTGGGGGTTAAATCTAGGGTCCTGAGCATGCTAAGCAAGCTCTTCACCACTGAGCTGCATCCCTGGCCCCTTTTATTTTTTATTATTTATTTATTTTATTTATTAAGTACAGTATTTGGGGGTTGACCCCAGGGCTTCACACATACTTTGCAAGTGCTCTATCACTAGGGTGCACCCCCCAGCCCATTTTTTATTTTATTTTTGAGCCAGGGTCTCACTAAGTTATGCAAGTCACCTCTCCCCTCAAGCTCTGGATCCTCCTGCCTCAGCCTCTCAAGTTGCTGATATTACAGGTGTGCACCATGCTACCCAGCTCCCTTTAAGTTTTTTACCCAAAATTTTAACCATGAACTTAGATTCTGCCAGCAAATATTTGTCAAACGCTCAATGAAAAAAATGTTACTCATGACAGGTGTTTTGATATAAAACCCTTTTGTCAAACAACTGACCCCCAAACTCTAATACATAAAACACAGAAAAGCAGAGATGATGTGGGTGAGGTGGCTGAGGGGCCTGGAGTGGAGTGAGATCAACCTTCCCACACCTTCAAAGACTTGGGGCTTCCCAGACCTCTCCACATGGGCAGCGTATCAGAGAGGCTCCTCCAGAGGCCCCAGCCTCAAATCAAGGCCAACTTCCAGAGAGCTATTGTTGTACCCAGTGGGCTCGACCCCAGAAAAATACTCCAAGACACAAACAAACGGATCAGGAACAGAAAAGTGTATTTAGACTGGCCAGCCGGCTACTTTCATTCCTGGGAGTGGACTTTCAGAAAGCAGCCTCCAACTCACATTGCTTAGGGGCTTTATAGGGTAGGGGGCGGAGAAGCAGAATTACAGAAACAGGAACTTTTTTATGGTAAAAGAGTGGGAGTACAAAGTACAAAGTAAGTTTGCGTTTCCCAGAGTTTAACTATTTGCAGGAATTCCCTGAATTTGACCGTTTACAAAGTTTTCTAGTTATCTAGCAAACATTTACAAAGTTATCTAGTGCACAGCCACATTTTTCTTAATTCAGCCCTTCCGAAGGCCCAGCCATCTCATGACACATCTGCCCTTATCAGCTTTTATTGACGGCTAGTTTTTGAAGGAACCAGAGTGATTTTGAAGTGACCTAGGCCTGCTATCACACTATGGGGTGTGGCTGCTGCCACTCCCTGGAACCCTTCCTCTCCATGGGTTGCCCTGGGTGTTGGTCCTCAGACTCCCCTGAAAGATACGTTAAGAGCTGCATTTGACATGGGTAATGATGCTGGACTGGCTTCCCTCTTTAAGAGGATGCCTCTCAAGGCTTGGAAAGGAAAAGCAAACTTCTCCTAAACTGTGATTCGTCTTAACTGACTGCATTTCTCTTTTTGCTTTGGTTGCTAAGAAACACAGCCTGAAATTTACAGCCCCTGTCCAACAGTTCTGTAAACCAACCTCATGACCAGCTGCACGTTACCATACCACCCTCCCTGCTGCCTTTATGCATTTAGTGTTTGCTCTGCTGAATGGGATGTCCTTACAGAGCACTTCAAATCCTTTTTGGGTTAATGTAAGATAAAAGGAATCATTTTCTTGTCTTAATAATCCTGACTATAGTGTCCTCCTTCCATTAACTCTGAACCCATGCCCAGAGAGGGCACAGGCAGGAGGACCAGAACACCAGCCCACCCTCTGACCGTTCGCCCTGGCTCCAAGGAGGAGGCTCCACCCAGGACGGATGGGGGAGAATGGGGTGCCCAAGGCCTTTTAGAGCATTATCAGTCTCAGTGCAGCCAACCAGAGCACTTGCTTGTAAACAAGCTACTCCATTCCTCATGGAATAAAAGGGAAAATACGGGTGACCTCAGGCCATGAAACTTGTAGAGGTCAAAATGCTGGGTGTATCGGCGTCTCTGCAATTAGTGCACAGGGGTGAGTGGAGCATCATGGGCCCCAGAAGCGAAAAGGAGGAAGAGGCTTTTCTGATCCTGAAATAGGAAAACATGAGGGTTTTGTATGAGTTTTCTAACATGTAGTAAGAAGGATAGTAGCTTTCTTGTTGTTAGGTGCCATCGAGTTGGGTCCAACTCACAGTGACCCTCATAGGGTTTTCAATGGTGGATTGATTTTTGGGAGTGGGTTGCTGAGGCCATCTCCCAATTTTTCAATACATAAGTGTATATTGTGAGCATTCAGTTTTATAACTTTCTAAAACACAACTATGTTGCTCTCTTAAACCTTTTAAAGACTCCTCTACCTCCTAAGACAAAACCTGACTATTCCCTGTCTTCCTGAGTCAGCCTTCTCTTTAGCAACCTCCCTCCAAAGCCCTGTGACTCTAGCCCAGATCCTGATCAAGCGCATGGCTAGCTGGCTTGTTGGCTATGCCATACAGCATTTACGAAAGAGTAGTGTTCTTAGGTGCCGTGGGTTGCACCTGGCCTTTTCAGGAGCAGAGAAGCACTGACAATAGTGTTTTGCCTGTTGTATACAGGGTCGCTATGAGTTGGATACCCACTTCACAGTACCTAACAACAACAACAACAATTGAAAAAAACCAAAATACTAACAGTGATTATCCTGGGTATTAAAAATCCAGGTACTTTTCATTTTCCTTATACTTTTATCTTTCCTAATTTGTATATTGCCTACAGCCGTACCACTGTGGCGTCCGATCCCATCAGATCTTGGAAGCTAAGCAGGGTGGGACCTGGTTAGTACTTGGATGGGAGGCCACCTGGAACACCAGGTGCTATAGGCTTGGGAGAAGGACCCAGCAACTCACTCCCTAAAGAGAATCAGCCACTGAAAACACCATGAATAGCAGAGAAGCACTAACAATACTGTTTCGCCTGTTGTACGTAGGGTTGCTATGAGTCAGATATCGACTTGATGGTACCTAACAACAACAATGTGTATATTATTAGAATGGGAGTCAAAAGTTATATCAAAATAAACAGTTCATTTATGTTCTATTGGCAATAGTCTGTGAAGGTAACAAGACTCTGAACCAGGGCATTGGTAGGAGGAATAGAAAGAATAGGTGGGATTTGAGCCTTTTGGAGGAGGAGTTAGCCTGGGCTGAGAAGGGGGGCCAGGAGAATATGAATGAATTACTACAAATGAATGGGCAAAAGCATGCCCTTACTTTGTGGTTAAAGCAGCCCCTGGAGCCTGATCAAGTGCCTCCCCGCCCATCACCATTCTTGCTCCCCTTGACCTTTAGTGAGGACTAGTGGGATCTGAGGACTGGGCTTGGGTCTTAGCTGGCACAGAGAGCTGCCTCCTCCCAAAGGTCTTAAAAACTCCAGTGAGACCTGGTCAGTGGGTCTCAGAGAGGAAGCCTGGGCAAAACAAGATGATGTCTGGGCCAAATGAATAGACTGACATGCTCCTGGGAACGTGGTCTTGCTTTCTGGACATTTCATACTAAAAACAGAATACTAATATGCATTTGTTTTTCCTGCTTATCTGCTCCCATCAGCTTTTGCTCTCACGCCATAAACAGACAGACATATTTCCGGGTGGAAGTCTTAAGGCCTCTGTAATAATAAGTAGAATTTTAATGATGGGAACTCCTGTGAGTGACAAAGTAGTGAATCTGTGGCTAGGACTTTGGTTAGAAGCCCGGCTCCATCACTAGCTGGAAGATCTGGAACAAATCACCTCTCTACATGAACTTCAGTGTGTTTATGTATTAAATAGATTTGTAATACTAGCCCAGTTTATGTGATAGAGTTGCTTTGAACTTTATATTCCATAAGATGAAAATACATATAACTTAGGAAGTGTTATATATAAATGTATACACAGTTCTTGTTATAATATTACTGTTTCTTTTTGGAAGATATATGATTTTTTTCACAAAAAAATCCATGCTCTGAGGAATGCCCTGGCTGTGACCCAAAGGCTGAGTCTTGGTCTGTGCCTGGAGTGGAAGCTATGGGGGCGCTGGGCCAGACAGGTTCAGATGGATATCATGATACAAGCCCTGGCACATGTTCAAAGGAGAGCCCTCTATGTGATGGGCTGGAAAGGCATAGGACTATGCAAATGTATTTTTATGTTACAGGTGAAGATCTCAAAGAAGTAGAAAATAATCTGTATATTCTACATGGAAAGGAAATTATGTGCTATTTGATTACATCCTTTTACAAGCACATTGGGGAACTGTAGATCTTGGCTAAGTGTGAAATGGAAAGTTTGAATACAAAACACACTTGTGGAAATATAAGCAATGGTATTTACCCATACCATAATCGAGACAAGCCTTCCACTTAATCAGTTTGCTTTAAGAAGTGAAATGTAAACAAAGCCTCACTCTTCCTTACTGTGGCCATTAGTCAATACAGAGGTGGTTACCACACATATTGTGCATATATACTTGTCCAGGTGGGGTCCTCAGATCAGCCATATCAGCATCACCTGGGAGCTGTTAGAAATGCCCACTCTCGTAGCTGGGCACAAAGGTGCATGCCTGTAATCCCAGCGGCTCAGGAGGTGGAGGCAGGAGGATTTCAAGTTCGAGACCAGAGGCAGTCTGTGTAACTTAGCGAGACCCTGTCTCAAAAAGTAAAAAAATGGGCTGGGGGTGCAGCTCAGTGGTCCAGCACTTGCAGAGCATGCAAGTGTGAGGCCCTGGGTTCAACCCCCAGTACCACAAAAAAAAAAAAAAAAAAAAAAAAAGGCCTACTCTCAAACCCACCCCACACCTGCCGGATTGAACACTCCAGGCCTGGGCCAGCGATCTGCATTCTAAGAAGGCCTCCAGGTGATTGTGATGTTTGCGAGAAGTTGGGTGATGCCTGGAGAGGTACCTGCCCCACAATGGCTTGCATTAACCACCTTTGTGCTTTCTTGTATTTGCTAAAATGCCTCGTTCTTTATGCTGAAACAACTAAGGTTCTTGACATTAAACTTCTAACAATTGCTAGTTGTATTTTCCAGACTAGAGGTATATTCCCAGACTGAACACCAAAGAATGTTCTCAGCATCTTGATAGTGAGTAGACTGAGAGCACTTGTCAATGATAATCTGTGGCCAATACCAAGGGAGATGCAGCATTTAAGTGCCTGGTGATGTCAGATGAAAAGGCATTTGGTGTGCTTCGTGCAAGGGCCTTTTGGTACCCAGTTATGAAAAATGTAGAGATAAGGGCAGAAGAGCAGATATAGAGAATGGCTCTTAAATCCAATGGTCTAATAGAAATGGAAAGTAGATCAGCGTTTGCCAAGGCCTGCATGAGATGGGAGAGTGGGGAGAGACTGCTTAATGGGATAGGGTTTCTTTTGGGGTGAAGAAAATGGTATTAAATAAGCGATGATGTAATGCTTATTTTGTAAGTATTCTAAAACCACTGGATTGTTCACTTTAATATGGTTAAATTTTTCAGTTTTATGTGCATTTTCTTTCAGAAATGTTTTTTTAAAACCAATGTTTCATGGGAGAAAGGATCATCCTTTTATTTCTCCTCCTCCTGTGTCTCGCTGCAGTGCAGCAGGCAACAGATGCTCAGTGAGCTTTTGGTTGGCTGGTGGGCGGCTCTGACCCCCAAAAAAGGGATTCAAAAGAGCAAGCAGCTGGGAATTAGCAGGAGATTGGACTGTGGTCCCTCATGGTGGCTCCTTGAGTCCAGCAGAGGTTTTGTTGGGGCGAATCCCTACCTCCAGTTTGAGGGATCCCTCTGGGATTGTGGGGAGGGAAAGTGAGCGCAGAGTAGAGAAAAATGACTTCTTGCCTTGAGCATGAATTGTTTCCAGTTCCCTGTGAGGAGTACAAATCCGTTTATGCCGTCAGAGGACAAACTAGGAGGCCAGCTGCTGCCTCTGGATGCAGAGAAGGCGCCTCTCCGGGCCGACTCCCGCGTAGCCAGCAGACAGCCCTGGGGAACGGGAACGCGAGGGATGAGCTCACAAGTGCGCAGCCTGGACAAGGACCAGGCCCCTCTTCTCACAGATATAATCAGCTTTGATGAGCACAGGCTGAGGCTGTTTTTCCAATTAGGGCTGTTAGAGGATTCTGACAGGGGCAGCAGTGGGTTTAAGTCAACAGACCCAGGGCTCATTGAATTAGCAAATGCAGAGAGGACGGGAAGGGCACTAACGGAGGGGTGAGGGGGGTCCAGCAGCGGTTGGTCACTAAGGACACAGTGAAGCCTGGCAATGTGGTCAGGGGGCTCCACTGGAACCAGGAAGTTTGTGCAAGCAGGGCAAGGCAGACACTCTTTTGGTACTGATAAAGTAGACCTGATGGACTTTGTTTGTGAGGATCTGGATTATCAGAGGCCATTATCCAGACTTCTAGACAGTTCCTCATGCCCTTCTGCCTTCTAAGGGATCCTGTAGCTACTACCATTTCCTCTCCTTTCCAGAACCAGGCCCATCCCAAATGGAAGCCTCCTGGATTGAGAATAAAGAACAATAGAACCAGAGCAACCCTTAAAGGTCCTGAGTCTACATCTTCATTCCATTTCCTAGAGAAATTTAAGAACTTATCTGAAATCACCCAACTCTTTAGAGGCAGTGTCAAGGTTGTAGACCCACCTCCATCCCCTATCTGGCACCTTTGTTTTCAGAGCCAGTATGTACAAATGTATGCACTTCTGGAGATCTGTATCCAAAACCACCCGAAAACCATTCGTTAAAAAAAGCAAGATAACAAACTGCTCAAAAAGCATAATCTCAACTATCTAAAGAAGAAAACATAGGGAAAACCTGTTGTTTCTGGGCAATGAGGTGACTATTGCTAATAATAACTATTCATTGAGTTTAATGATCCTGTTGTTGTTGTTAGGTGCTGTCAAGTTGTGTCCAACTCGTAGCGACCCTCATAGGGTTTTCAATGGCTGATTATCTCGGGATTGCCTCAAGAGTAGATTGCCACATCCTTCTCCTGTTTTTGTGGTGCTAGAATTCAAACTTGGGACCTCAGAGAATGCAGAGCAGTGCTCTATCAACTGAGCTAAGTCCCAGCCCCTTAATGATCCTAACATGGGAGAAATGCATGGCAGTCCACTCCTGAAGCAATCCCTAAAACAATCAAGCAATGAAAATCCTATGCGTGTCATTGTGAGTCAGACCCAACATCTGACAGCAATAGCAATCCTAGCGATGGCCTTACATTGATCAGATTGTGATTCAGCTCTTATGTTGCTAGAAGACAGTGATAGTTTATAAAACCTGTTGGGAAAGTAGTTTAACAATATTTACTTTTTAAATGTACATTTAAAAGTATTCGGGTCAAACACCTACATTTGAC
Source organism: Pedetes capensis (assembly GCA_007922755.1). Classification (NCBI taxonomy): domain Eukaryota; kingdom Metazoa; phylum Chordata; class Mammalia; order Rodentia; family Pedetidae; genus Pedetes; species Pedetes capensis. Next base: position 85,693 of record VMDO01003453.1, on the reverse strand, counting down.
ACCCCCCCCCAAATATCCAGTAGTAATAATAGAAGGAAAAGGAAAAGATAATCCTATTCATTTATGAGAAAAGTGGAGCACAGATAGGTTTAAGAGCTTTCCCAAGGTCACACAGATATTAAGTAGTAGATCCAGAATCTGGTTTTCAGTCTCTATGAGCCACCAACCACTATATGGAACTGCCACTTGATTTACACTTTTTATACTTCTCTATGCTGTCCAAATTTTCTACAACTGAGCATAAATTGTACTTCCTGGTGGGACAGGCTAGTGGCTGTAAAGAATAGGTCCCTGATCATACCCAGTTTGTTCAAACACTGGTCATCTTCACCCAAGTGACACATTTGATATAGAATTCTCTGATGCGCAGTTGAGTTCCTGCCTCTTCTGAGGTCATCAAAAGTTCTGTCCTTCTATGCAGGTGGTGAAGGTTGGCTCTGGTCTACAGTGATGGGGCTGCAGGATTACTGGAAATCTAGGACATTTTTCAGGGTCGGGCACAACTGGTTATATTTGACAAGCATGCATTTCACTTACCAGAACCTTGAGTCTTCCAGGATCTCTTGTCTTCTCCAAGAATAACATAGACACAGCTAACCTTGCCTACTCTCCCACCTTGAGCCAGACCTGCCACCTCTTTGAGAGCAGGTGGAGGAGGTAAGAATGTGGGATCAGAAACCACACTGCCTACATTCACATCCAAGATCTGTTGCTTACTAGTGGCATGGCCTGAGGCAAGCTAGTTTGATCTCTCTGAAACTATTCTCACATCTGAAAATGAAGGCCATTCTGCATTATAGGGTTTATTATGAAGATTAGCTAAATTCACAATTAATGCTGTACCTGGTACATGACAGGTATTCCCCCAGTGTAACCTCAGGTAGTTCCCATACTACTCTGTCCTGCATGGCCCTATATACCTACAAATCCAGACCCAGAGAAAACATGGTGCCTTCCCATGAGGGTCTTATAATCTTGTGAAAGAAATCAGAAAGGAAAAATAGACAAACATTTCCTAAATTCCTGTTATGTGCCAGAAAAGGAAAGGGACACAGCATCTGAGTTCTTTCCTAAAGAAGATAGGTCACAATGGTGACATGCTGCAGTGTACAAAAGCTAGATGTGGCCCCGGGGTATTCCTTCCAGGCCCTTCCTTTGTGATTATTTTATCCCAGTGACCTAACAAGTGACTTTAATTCTCCCCATCTCGTCCTGTCAATTCTGTCAGACAAACTGGACTTCTCTGCTGCCCAGCTAACAGGCAGGTGGTCCCAAATGGCAAAGAAAAGCTGCCCAAAAATTGGCCATGGACATCACTGTGGGAGGACAAATAAATATAGAACATCAAGAGATTACTCATTTAGAGCCCAGCTTCTCCAGCATCTCCTTGCTGTGATTCACAGATCAATTAAAGGTGCAGTAATTCAATGTGTGGGGAAGCTGCCTGGAGGGAATTGTCCAAGCACTCCCTCCCACCCCTCCCGCCCCCCCCCACCAACCTCCCCTCCTCCTCACCCAGCCCTCACCCAGATGAGACTTGGTCCTCCCTGGTTGGGTATATGTTACCATGGCTCATTTCAAGAAAACCAATTAAGAAACCATAAATTGCAATCAACTAGAAAGGTCACTGTGTAGGCTATAAATACAGGCATTTCTAGGCTGAGGAGACGTCTCTGAAGCGCATTCTGTCCTCCACGCCCACGTCCTCCAGCTGAGGTTTTCCTTTGATAAAATGAGAGAACGTCCAGCCAAGGTTCAAAAAGCCTTTCTCTGGGTTTTCACTTTGCAGCCTGCTATCTTGGGCAAATCTGGGAATTCTGAGCCTCTGGCAGGACTATATGCCTTAGGCTGCCCAGCTTGGACTTCAGATCTGCTTTTGGTTTGTTTTGATTTTTCTGTCATAACAATTACTTCTCCACATCATATAAAAGCAGAAACTTAGAGAATACTGGAAACTACAACAGGGAAATAGTAACACATAGTCCTACCCCTTTAAAAAAAAAAAAAGCAAGCCAAAAAAAAATGAACACTTTAGGAAATATTTTCTTAGGTTTTTTTTTTCTAGGCTGTATGTATACATATTTGCTTTTCTTTACCAAAACATTTTAAGAGTGTCGTTTGGTAATACTGTTTTGCAGCCTGCTTGCTCAGCAGTATTTGTTAATATTTTTCCATGGTATTTTACATGGACCATAATGAATTTAACTTTCTCCTTACTGTTAAGCATTTAGATTGCTTCCAGATTTTCACCCATATATAATGGTGCAGTGAACATTAATAACTTGAAGTTTTTATTTTGTTACTTTTTTTCTTAGTCCTTGGAGGTTGAACCCAGGCCCTTACAAGTACTCTACCACTGGGCTGCACTCTCACCCCATGTTTTTATTTATAAATGTTGGTGGGGTTCAGAGTGATGAGTCATTTGCTATATTGCTTATGCAACTATTAAATCACTTTTGCTTATACATTCATCACCTTACATAATTTACAGAACGGTATAAACTGAAGAAGAAAAAAGTAGGAATTTGAGTTAGTGTATAATAAAAATCGTACGCCATCATGGTTTATATTCTTACTGATTTTTTTCGTGTGTTCATGTAGTTGCACCCTTTATTCTGAGGTTTTCCTCTTCCTCTTTATCCTTCCACATTGCTTTCCCTTTTTTTCTCCCCTTCCCCAACCTCCATTCCCACCCACTGATCCTTGATCCCTTTTTCTCATCTGCTAGTATTTTCCCTTCTTATACAGGTTAGGTATGATTGCTCATTTATATATATATATATATATATATCTAAATATATTTAATTATTTTCTTTCTTTAGGTTATATTTAGTACCCACATATGGTCTTTTTCGTTTTGAGTCTGGGTTAATGCGCTTAAAATGATATTCTCCAGTTCCATCCATTTTGCTGGAAATGACATAATTTCATTCTTGTTTATTGCTGAATAATATTCCATTGTGTATATGTACCACAATTTTTCACCCCACCCCTCTGCTGGTGGACATCTTGGTTGATTCCATACCCTTGCAATTGTGAAGAGTGCTGCATCAAATATGAAAGTGTAGGTGTCCCTGTGGTAAGATGACTTATTTTCCTTTGGGTATATTCCCAGGGGGCTGGGATTTAGCTCAGCTGGTAGAGTGCTGCACTGCAGTCTCTGAGGTCCTGAGTTCAATTCCCAGCACCACAAAAATGGGAGAAGGGCCTGGCAATCCACTCTCAAGGCAATCCTGAAACAGCCATTGAAAACCCTATGAGAGTCACTATGAGTCAGATACCGACTCGACGGCACCTAACAACAACAACATATTCCCAGGAGTGGTATAGTTCAGTCCATTTTTTATTTTTTTATTCAGAGACAGGGTCTCGCTTACTTATGTACACTACCTATGGCCTCAAACTTGCAATCCTCCTGCCTCAGCCTCTCAAGTCATTGGGGTTAGTGGCATGTACCACCGTGCCCAGCATGACTTGAAGATTTTATACAGCCATGATTATCTCCTTCAGGCAAATACTTGAATTAGAATTGCTGAGCCCTTAATATGTAACACTGGTTCATGCTGCCAAATTGCCTTCTGGAGAGGTTGGTCCTATTTACACTTATGCTAACGGGCGCTTATGACCGTTTCCTCACATCCTTGCCAAAACCTATTAACACATATATTTTTTATTTCAACAAATTTGTTGAATTAAAAAATATGTCATCTTGTTTTCACCTAAACAGTCACTTAATACCTCCACACATCACCAAATTCTACAGTCACCTAGGAACTTCACTTGATGTTCAAGCCTTTCCACCAGCCTCTTCTGGGCCTTCATCCTCAGGAGGGTGGCAGTGACAGCACTGGGGTCCCAGGTCCCCCAGGATACATCCAGAGCCAGGTATGGGTTGGCAAATCGTCCTTTTCAGTCCAAAGGAAGGAGGACACTTCAAGGCCAGCCACCCACCTGGGCTGCAGGCCTGCAGGTCACACACAAATCTAAATAGGAAGCTAACCCAGCTCGGGTGGGCCCGGGAGCAGACCCCACTCTTGTGCTTTACAGCAAAGCCCGGTGCTCAGCAGCAAAGAGGATGGCCTGGGCTCGGTCCCTTGGGATTCTTGTCTCACACGTGTCTCCCATAACTGCCTAAGCCCTGGGTTTTCACTTTGCAGACTGCTATCTTGGGCAAACCTGGGAATTCTGAGCTTCTGGCAGGACTGTATGCCCTAGGTTGTCCAGCTTGGACTTCAGATCTGCTTTTTGTTTGTTTTGATTTTTCTTGTCATAACAATTACTTCTCCACATCATATAAAGGTAAAAACTTAGAAAACACTGGAAACTACAACAGAGAAATAATAACACATAGTCCTACCCCTTAAAAAAAAAAAAGCCAAAAAATTAACACTTTTATATATATTATTTACATTAAATGACACAGCTGTGTCATTTAATCCTCAGGACAACCAAAGAGGAATATGCAAGTGTTGTCCCTTTCTACAAATAAAAATATCAAAGTTCAAAGAGATTGAATAACTTTCCTGAAGTCACAAGTCAAACTAGGATTTAAATTCAGACTTCAGGCCCCCAATTCCAATGTGACCCAAAACATCAATGGCCCCTGGCATTTCTCAGCCTCAGGTCTCTCTCCTCACTCTCACAGATCTGTGAGTTTAAGGACCCAGGGTTCAAGGTCCTTTCCCGAGGTTCTAGCAGTGGAAGTTGCTGCCTGGGAGAGCAGGGTGCCACAGCTTGGCACTGGCTCCCTGCAGCCAGCTCTACCTGCACTCTGATGACATCAGGCCTGCTGCCAGGAAAAGGGAGCAAGACCTTCCTCACCATCAGGGTTGTGGGAGGATGAACTCAATAAAGACCATTAGGTGAATCCTGACATCCTTTGACATACAAAGTGTTATTATTAATGGCATTTGAAATGAGATTACTTCAAAAGCATTAGGTGGTCATGGAACAAGTGGTATGTCACCCCCAACAGAGTCTCCCAGGTCCTAAGCAATCTCTTTAGCCCAAGTCTCTTCTTAATTTATAGTAAATACAGTAAGCTATTTAGCCGGACTATTAGGCTTTTGGCCTACCGCCATACCACCCTGGCATCCAATCCCCTCTGATCTCGGAAGTTGAGCGAGGTTGGGCCTGGTTTGTCCTTGGATGGGAGACTGCCTGGGAATACTGGGTACTGTAAGCTTGGGAAAAGGACCTGGCACCCCACTCCTGAAAGAGTCCCCCAACAACAAAACCAAAACCAAACCAAAACAACAACAATAAAACAATCAGCCATTGAAAATCCTATGAGTGAGTAGTGGAGAAGCACTAACATAGTGCCGGACATGGCACAGTGTCAAGGAGTGTTTTGTTCTGCTGTACATAGGGTCGCAATGAGTCAGACCCTACTCAACAGCACCTAACAACAACAATGTTAGGCCTTTGAGCAAGGAGAGCTCACCCTAAATATATCTACCTTGAGACTCGCTTGATCTAAAATTGACATAAACAACAGGTCGAGGTACCAACCAGCATGCCTGTGTTCATTTATTTGGTGTTTTTGGAGCCATTACCATGTGCTAGCACCTGAGCCAGGAACCAGGAAACAGATGTGTGCAAGACACAGCCCCTGCTCCATACACTCCTCCCTTTGGTTGTTCACAGTGAGATAGGTCCCCAGTCAAGAAAGGACCTTGAGAACAGTGTGCACGGAAGATACCTGGCATCTGCAGCACAGCCCGGGCACGATCAGGAAGCGCTCATGGGAGATTTGCAGGAAGCCTGGCCCCAAGCAAGAGAGTGTCATCTAGATGGTCTACTCCACAGTGGCCCGAGAGAGCCAGGATTTGCCCTGGGGAGCGGGGGAGTGGGGGAGCAGGGGAGAGATTTGATCAGATGTTACGGGGAGCTTAGTGCGGTGGCCAAGTGGAGGAGGGACTGGAGCCCTGGGAGTGGCTCACTGCAAGGCCTAGGGGAGAGGCAGTGGGAGAGCAATAGTCATGTTCCTGGCAGAGATGGGCAGCACCCAAACCCAGCTTGCATGGGAAGCTCCGGGGGAGCACTGAACCACACGGCTTACCCCCTGTACAGATCTTGGTTCCATGGGTCTGGATGGAATCTGGGGACCCTCAGATGGCACTGATGGCAGCCAGGCTTGGGAACTGCTGGTCCAGATGTCCTCTAGCTCAGAATTGTTGGAGACAAGTTAATATATGAGCTTTCTACACTGTAAAACTCTCTGCAAATATGAGTGATGTGTTTCTCAGGATTTCTTTGTAAAAGTAATTTTGTCAGCCACCACTAAATCACCCTTTCTCTCAATGTATAATCAGCAGCAGGTTTGACCTTTAATCTCCTAACACTTCTGCGTCTGTTTCCCTGACCTTCAGCCTTTGATCAGCCAAGGCAACACACACACACACACACACACACACACACACACACACACACACACACACACACATAAAAAGTAAGAGGAAGAACCATTTTGAAAATGAATAATCCTCCCTCTTTCCCACCGCCCCCTTCATAGATTTGGTTAATCCAAAGTATATGACTCCGTTTACTTGCACATTATGCTTGCTAACCACCCTCAGCCTCTTTGTTGTTGTTGTTGTTAGGTGTTGTCAAGTTGGTGTCTGACTCATAGTGACCCTACCCTACATACAACAGGTGACATAGTATTGTTAGTGCTTCTCTGCTATTCATAGGGTTCTCAATAGCTGATTGTTTGCGGGGAGTGAGTTGTCAGGTCGTTCTCCTTTACCTCCTACCAAAGGAGCATCCTTGCCCTGAACCCCGCAATGAGAGCCTGCTCTGGCCCAGACCTGCTCTACCACTGGTATGGCTGCCCACTTCTACCTGCTAAAACCTGCAAGACCCAATGTAGAGCTCTAAGAGCAGAGACACTCGATGTGGTGTGGAGGCCTTTGGGGCATATAGATTTGGGTGCAGATCCTCGTTGTGCCTCTTACCCATTGTGTGGTTCAAGCAAGTAATTTAAATTTCTGCATGTCATTTTCACCATGTTTATGTTGGACTATGGGGCTGGGATTTAGCTCAGTTAGTAGAGTGCTGCTCTGCAGTCTCTGAGGTCCTGAGTTCGAATCCCAGCACTGCAAAAATGGGAGAAGAATGTGGCAATCCATTCCTGAGGCAATCCCGAAACAATCAACCATTGAAAACCCTATGAGGGTCACTATGAGTCAGATACAACTCGACAGCACCTAACAACATTGAACTAGAGAGTGCCTACCTGCCAGGGATAGTGCATGGTTGAAATGAAGTGTGGCAATATGCAGGAATACATCCATGCAGGGCTGCAGCTTTGGGGAGGAGAGATGTCATAAAAAGGGGGCTCAGGCAGTCTGTGATCAGATCTTTCCAGGGGAAGGCTCAACTCTACAGCCTACCTCACTCACCAAGCAGTGTGTTCATCTAGTGGGGAGAATGGCCCTCACTGTCCAGGATGGCACCATGTTCAGGGCTCAGCCTTTGCTGCTTTCCAAATGTCCCCTAGGACAGCCTCCTGGGTTAGCATGTGTCAGCCTCCAACCTCCAGCCCACACTGACACGGACAGCACAGTCTCCTTGTGGACACATATGCCACCAGAACTGTGCTATGAGCCCAAAGAGGGCTCCAGTCAGCCATCGAACCCACAACAGGAAGGAAGTGAGATCTGTGGTTACTTAATCTCAAAACCTCCAAATTCGTTCTCAGGAGCACAGACAGAGAGCAGATTCTCTTTCCTTGTCTTTCTTTTCCACTCTTTCTTCTTTTCTCCTCATTTTCTTGATTTTAGAACATTGTTAAGTCCTGAATCTGGTAGTGCAACCAGGAGGAAGTACACCTCGAGGAGTGCCCCTTAAAAGGGAAGGACAAGGTGTCCTGGACCAGAGGTCCAGTGATTAAACACTTAGTATTTGCAGAGTCTGAGTTGATCCACACAACCAGCCTAAGAGGAAGGCAAAGTTATTTCATAATAAAGTAATTTTATTCTGCTCATTTTCCGGGGTGAGAACACAGACACAGTTTAAGAGTCCTACCCAAAGGGCCATCAAGTCGGCCTGCAACAGTACCACTGTGGCATCCAATTCTGTCAGATCTCCGAAGCTAAGCAGGGTCAGGCCTGGTTCATACTTGGATGGGAGACCGCCTGGAGACACCAGGTGCTGCAGGCTTGGGAGAAGGACCTGGCAACTCACTCCCAAAAAACAATCAGCCACTGAAAACCCTATGAACAGCAGAGAAGCACTGACAATAGTGTTTCACCTGTTGTACATGGGGTTGCTATGAGTCAGACACCAACTCGACGGCACCTAACAACAAAAACAACCCAAAGGGCTGGCCATGTACCTCAGTGGAAGAGTACCTGCTTACCACGCACAGGTCCTGGGTTTAGCCACCGGTATCACAAATACAACAACCAGGAAGGAACTATTGGAAACATGACCCTCAACTCCTCTGGTAGCACTAGGCATACAAAGGAGGTCAAAGGCAGTGCCAAAGTTCCAAGCCTGCAGGCAGAAGAAATACCTTCAACAGGAATAGAAATTGTTAACAGTAACAGCTGACTTTTTTTTTTATTGAGCAACTGTTACATGCTTGCTCCTGCAAACTTCAGAGTATTTTGTGGATTTTATCAATAAGTCTCTCCATAAGTTTCTCGATAAGGTCTTGTGATGTGCTTACTATTATTATCCCCATTTTAGAGATTTTAGAGAGGTAAGCTGAGACCCAGAGTGGTTAAGTATATTATATAGCTAACAAGTTGTGGAGCTGACATCTCAAGCTAGGACTAGCTCTACAGAATCCACACTTTTAACCAGCACTGAGCAGCCCCTGCCACCCACCTGCAGAAACAAGGCAGATAAAGGGGACTTGGTTTGGTGAGCAAGGCAGACCTGTCCTCTGCAGCTGCTAAGAGACCAGATTTTACCCTTCTGCGGGTCTGGGTGGATGGCAGTCCACAGTGACTGAGACTGGGATTTCTGCTTAATATATTTTCTCTAGAAAGGTCCAGTGTAGGGTGAGAGACGACAACTCCAGACTCTGGAAAGGCTGGGAAGATGGTGGCCTTTGGAACATCAGAGAATGTGGAGAGAGAAGAGGGAAGTGGAAGAAAAGTGGGGGATGAAGGAAGGAGATTCCTTTAAAACCCAGAGCATTTAGTAAGGGATGGTATGTGGACAGCCAGCTGGAAGAAATGAACACACAAAAAGGAACTGAATTAGAGACTCCGCCAGCTTTTTGTCTGCATTTCTCCCTTTTAGGTCACTGCACCCAAAGTCTAACAGCCCAGCAAAGCTTCCCTAAAACCCAGCTCAGAATCATCAGCCCAGACATCTTGTTCCAGACAGAGGATTTGGGTCTTAAACTCAGCTAATCTATTCTCTCTGGACAGTATAAAGCCTGCAGCCATGGCCCTGTGGCATCTGATTCCGTCAGATCTCGGAAGCTAAGCAGGGTCAGGCCTGGTTAGTACTTGAATGGGAGACTGCCTGGGAACACCAGGTGCTGTAGGCTTGGGAAACAGACTGGCAACCCACTCCCAAAACACAATCCACCATTGAAAACCCTATGAACAGCAGAGAAGCACTGACAATAGTGTTTCTCCTGTTGTACGTAGGGTCGCTATGAGTCAAATACCAACTCAATGGCACCTAACACAACAAGACAATATAAACACATAAAGAATGAAAGACCTGAGGAACCTAACATCGTCCCACCCCAGACAACCTCTCAGCCTGGCCCAGTCAAATCTGACTAGTGGGGAAACAGGCCAAAGCCTCTGGGTGAGAAAAGAAGGAGGGGACAAGGGGAGAGGAGAAGGCTCAATAACACTCCCCAAGTCTCCTCACACCACGTGGACCACAGTCTCCAAATCTCCCTGTGGCACTGTCCGTACAGCCAGCTCCCTCTGACTACCTTGTCATCCCAATGCCACATCCTCCTTACTTCCATCTGGCTTCAGAGTCAAACTCCATCCCCTCCACAGCATGCGTCCCTGCTTGGATTTCTTCTAGAGTCCTCTGACATCTTGCCAGAGAGGAGAAACAAGGCCCACAGATGCTTCTGCCTCTCCTGCTGGGTCTGTTTAGCAGCCATCGGGCTGGAGACCTGTGGCCCCGGGGGGCTCAGGGTTTCCTCCAAACAACAGCCAGCACCAAGTACAGGTGGAAAGCCAAGCTTGAAGTGCAATACAACATACTGGCGAAATGTGAGCCCGTTTCACACCACCGGGCTGTGGTCAGCCTATCCTTCTGCAAGTGGTCAGCAGTTAGGGCTGTGTGGTGAGGCTAGGAAAGAGCTCTGAGCGTGGCATTAGAAGAGCAGGGCAGCATAAAGACGGGTCACTCTCTGTGTTCCTGGCACAGTAAAGACTGCACTGGGCATGAAAAAAAGAGCAGGGGCCGTTGTCCCAGGACTCCCGGAAATACCTGTGTGACCTTGACCAAATCACCTGGCTTCTCTAAACTGAATATGCTCTATAAAAATCAGAAACCTTCAGTGTTGGGCTGCCGAGAGTGTGGGGTAACCCCATAGGCTGAAATGAAAGCTGATGTGCAAGGCAGAAAGAGAAGCAAAGCCACGTCCAGGTGAACCAAACTCTTAACAAGCTTCGTGGCTCCAGCCCTGTCCTCTCCAGAGCCGAGGAGAAAGACCTGTGATGGGAACCGCAACAGCTGCAGAGACAAGTGTTACCTGCATTAAGTGCTTCATGTTCATCCGACATGACCCATCACGAAGTCCCACTCTTGTCACGTAAACTACAGGTAACGTTGGGGCGCCCAGGAAGAAAGCCCGGAGGGGCCCAGAGAGGTCTGAGAAGGCTGTGGTGGAAGGGCCGGGGGGACTCGAAGGTGCAGCTTGAGGAGTTGTGGTGCTGTTCTGCGGTGGGGATGGGGGACTGCAGCATGGGGACAGTGTCAAGGAGGGCACCCCACAAACTTGGCACATGTCCATTCCCTAAGCTTCTTCATTGGACAAATAGGTATGGAGCATCTGCTGTGTTCTAGGGGTAGAAATCCCCTGGGCCTACACAATGCGCTTATGGGGCTTTATGAAATCACCTCCTCCCCAGCCTCAGGGCCCTAGCGTGGCTCCTCAGGTGCAGCAAGTCCAGGGCCCCACCCACCCGTGTCTGCCCTCCTTCCAGGAGCACCGTGGTGTTTTCTGAGAGAACATGCAGAGCAGCCTGTTTTCAAGTCACCCCACTCAGGGAAGGGGTGAGCTCAGCCTGGCCCCTGTCACAGGCATCAAAGATGCTGGCAGCACCTGTGCACCGGCCCTGGACTGAGAGGAGCGGGACCCCTCTTGTTTTTGTTTATTGTAGCAAATATTTATTGATAACACCAAGCACTGAGCAAAGTTGGCACATGTGCCAGCTGCTGACAGTCTGATGGCTCCAAGCACCAGGGAGGGCTGATGGGGACTGCAGAGTTACCCCCAGCCTTCTGGTGGGGGTCTTGAGACCGGAGGAGAGGCCATGCCTCCCACCACCCATGAGCTGCTTGAGGACATCCACCTCTCCTCTTTGTGTCCCTGGTGAAAAACTCAGTGTTGAGTACTTTCCTTGTTTTTATTGTTAGGCACCGTTGAGTCGGGTCCAACTCATAGCCACCCTATGGACAACAGAACAAAACATTCCAGACACTGTGCCATGCCCAGCGCTATGTCAGTGCTTCTCTGCTCTTCGTAGTTTTCCATTGGCAGATTGTTTCCAGAGTGGGTTGCCAGGTCCTTCTCCCTAGCCTGCAGCACCTGGTATTCCCGGGTTGTCTCCCATCCAAGGACTAATCAGGCTGACCCTGCTTAGCTTTTGAGATCAGGTGGGATCGGATGCCAGGGTACAATGACTCAGTGCTCAATAACTAGTAAAGGAGGAGTAAATGAGTCTCACAACTGTCCGGAGACATAAAGGTCCCAGCCAGAACATTATGCAAGGTCATCATGATCAGCAGCCTTAGGGGCACACTCTGATCTGAGCAGCAAGTCAAGGACAGAGTGAAAGGGGAATGACAGGCTATTTTCACATGCATTACCCAGGCATAACTCAATGCTGAGCTGGGTCCCACCACCAGTACCCTTATCTTCCCACATTTGCACTGACACTGGGTGTTATTCTGCTTTCTAATTTTGGCCAATCCAACAGATAAAAAGTGATAACACATTGTGGTTTGAATTGACACTTCTCAGATTACTAATGAGTGTGCACACATCTTCATTTTCTTTTATTTATTTATTTTTAAGTGCCAACATGTTGTTGTTAGGAGCTATGGAGTCAAATCCAACTCATAGTGACCCTATCTATAACAGAATGAAACACTCCCAGACACTGTACCATGCCCAGCACTATGTCAGTGATTCTCTGCTATTCATAGAGTTTTTAATGGCTGATTGTTTCAGGTTTGTTTTGGGAGTGGGCTGCCAGGTCCTTCTCCCATAACTGATACATAAAAATTGTGAGCCAGGCACAGTGGCGCATGCCTGTAATCCCAGTGGCTTGGGTGGCGGAGGCAGGAGGATTGCAAGTTCCAGACTAGAGGCAGTCTGTGTAACCTAGCGAGACCCTGTCTCAAAAAGTAAAAAAATGGGCTGGGGGTGCAGCTCAGTGGTCCAGCACTTGCAGAGCATGCAAGCTCGAGGCCCTGGGTTCAACCCACAGCAACACACACACACACACACACACACACACACACACACACAAAATGTATATTTTAATGGAATACCACACTTTGTTTTGAGACATATATGCATTTTGTAATGTTTAAATCAAGTTCAACATATCTATCTCTTCAATGTTCTTTTCTTTTCATTTATTTATTTATTTATTGGCAGTAGTGCAGGGTTGAACCCAGAGCCTCATACATGCCTGGCAAGTGCTTTACCTCTGAGCTGCTGAGCCACACCCCCAGCCCCTTACTTTTATTTTTCATTTTGAGACAAAGTCTCACTAAATTGCACAGGCTGCCTCTGGCCTCTGGCCTCAAAGTCCCAATCCTCCTGCCTCAGCCTCCAAATTGCTGGGATTACCACTCCAAGCCACAGTACCCAGCCAATCTTCATTTCTTTATATCAAAAACTTTAAAAATTCTTTCTCCTTCTTTTTATTGTTATTTATGGTTACCATACTATGCAATAGCACACTAAAACTTCTTACTTATACCTCCTATAACTTAATACCAATTGATCAACCTTTCCCCATCCCCCAGTCCCAACTCTATCCACCTTCTGGTAACCACCATCTATTCTCAACTTTTAGAAAAGCAACCTTTGTAGATTTCACTTATTGGTAAGATCATATGGTACTTGTCTTTCTCTGCCTGGCTTATTTCACTTAATATAATAACCTCCAGTTCTATCTATGTTGTCACAAATAACAGATTTCATTCTTTTTATGGCTGAATAGTGTTCCATTGTATGTATCTACTGCATATTCTTTATCCACACATCAATTGATGGACACTTAGGTTGCTTAGGTTGTGAATAGTCCTCCAATGTGCATGGAGTGCAGAAATCTCTTTAGCATACTAATTTTAATTCCTTTGGATATATACCCATAGTGGCATTGCTGGAATATATGCTAGTTCTATGATTTTCCATAATGGCTGAAGTAATTTACATTCCCACCAATACTGTGCAAGGATTCCCTTTTCTCTATAGTCTTGCCAGTCCTTCTTATTTTTAATCTTTTTGATAGTAGCCATTCTTAACTGGTGTGAGGAAATATCTCATTGTGGTTTTGATTTGCATTTTCGTGATTACTGATGTTGAGCATTTTTTCACATATCTTTTAGCCATTTGTGTGTCTTCTTTTGGGAAATATCTATTTTGATTTATTGCCCATTTTTAAATTTTACTATTTGGGTTTTCACTATTGAGTTTTTAGAGTTTCTTATATATTCTGAATCTGAACCCCGTGTCAGATGTATGTTGTTGTTGTTGTTGTTGTTAGGTGCGGTCAAGTCGAGTCCGACTCATAGTGACCCTATGTACAGCAGATCGAAACACTTGCCGATTCTGTGCCAGGCAAACAATCTTATTTATGTTTAAGCCCATTGTTGCAGACACTGTGTCAATCCATCTGGTGGAGGGTTTTCCTCTTTTGCATTGACCTGCCACTCTCCCAAACATGATGTACTTCTCCAGGGATTGATCTCTCCTGACTACATGTCTGAAATATGTAAGATGCAGTCTGGCCATTCTTGCTTCCAAGGAGCACTCTGGTTGTACTTCTAGGACAGATTTGTTAGTTCTTTTGGCAGTCCATGGTATATTCAATAGACGTCTCCAGCACCACAATTCAAAAGCATCAATTCTTTTTCTGTCTCCCTTGTTCAATGTCCAGCTTTCACAACCATATGATGTGACTGAAAATACCATGGCATGAGTCAGACGCACCTTCATCTTCAATGAGACATCTTTGCTTTTCAATACTCTAAAGAGATCTTTTGCTACAGCTTTTCCTAGAGCAATGTGTCTTTGGATTTCTTGACTGCTGCTTCCACGGGTGTTGATTATAGAGCTAAGCAAAGTAAAATCTTGGACAACCTCAATATTTTCTCCATTTAATGTGAAGTTGCGTGCTGACCCAGTGGTAAGGATTTTTGTTTTGTTGATGTTTAGTCGTAACCCATATTGAAGGCTATGATCTTTGATCTTCATCAGTAAATGTTTTAAATCCTCTTCATTTTCAGCAAGCAAAGTGGTGTCATCTGCATAACGCAGGTTGTTAATGAGTCTTCCTCCAATCTTGA
>VMDO01003453.1:0-70851 GCA_007922755.1 Pedetes capensis | reverse complement strand
AACACCTTTCTCAACTTTAAACCAGGCAGTGTTTCCTTGTTCTATTTGAACAACTGCCTCCTGGTTCATGTACAGATTTCTCGTGAGCACAATTGGGTGTTCTGGTATTCCTATTTTCTGAAGTGTTATCCATAATTTATTATGATCAACACAATCAAATGCCTTTGCATAGTAGATAAAACATAGATAGACATCTTCTGATATTCTCTGCTTTCAGCTAATATCCACCTGACATCAGCAATGATGTCCCTGGTTCCTCGCCCTCCTCTAAATCCCGCTTGATTTTCCGGTAATTCCCTGTCTATATTCTGTTGCAGTCGCTTCTGAATTATCTTTAGTAAAATTTTGCTTGTGTGTGATATTAATGATATTGTCCAATAGTTTGCACATTCAGTTGGATCCCCTTTTTTGGGAATAGGCACAAATATGGATCTCTTCCAGTCAGTTGGCCAAGTAGCTGTTTTCCAAATCTGTTGGCATAAACGTGTTAACACCTCCAGTGCTGCCTCTGTTTGTTGAAACATCTCTCTTGGTATCCCACCAATTCCTGGAGCCTTATTTTTCGCCAGTTCTTTCAAGGCAGCTTCCACTTTGTCCTTCAACACCATTGGTTCCTCTGCATATGCAACCTCTTGGAATGGTTGGTCATCTACCAATTCTTTCTTGTATAATGACTCTGTGAATTCTTCCCATCTTCTTTTGATGTTTCCTGCATCATTTAATATTTTCCCTGTAGAATCTTTCACGACTGCCACTCGAGGCTTGAATTTTTTTCTTCACTTCCTTAAGCTTGAGAAACACAGAGCGTGTTCTTCCTTTTTGGTTTTCTGCCTCCAGCTCCTCGCACATGTCATTATAATATTTGTTTTTGTCTTCTCCAACTGCCTCCTGAAATCTTCTGTTTAGTTCCTTAACTTCATCATGTCTTCCTTTTACTTTACCTGCTGGACGTTCAAGGGCAAGATTCAGAGTCTCTTTTGATGTGTAATTTGGTCTTTTCTTTTTTCTTGTCTTTTTAAGAACTTTTTGCTTCCTTCTTGAATGATAACTTTTATGTCATGCCACAACTCTTCTGGTGTCCTATCATTTGTGTCTAATGCATTAAACCTATTTTTGAGGTGGTCTCTGAACTCAGGTGGGATATACTCAAGGTCATACCGTGGCTCTCGTATACTTGTTCTAATTTTCTTCAGCTTCAGTTTGAACTTGCGTATGAGAAGTTGATGGTCTAATCCACAGTCAGCACCTGGTCTTGTTTTGACATTTTGTATAGAGCTTTTCCATCGTCTCTTTCCACATTTGTAGTCAATTTGATACCTGTATGTTCCAACTAGTGAAGTCCATGTGTATAGTCTCCATCTATGTTGTTGAAAAATGTATTTGTAATGAAAAGGTCATTGGTCTGACAAAATTGTATCATGTGATCTCCAGCTTCGTTTCTGTCACCAAGACCATCTTTTCCAACTACTGAGCCTTCTTCTTTGTTTCCAGCCTTTGCATTCCAGTCACCAGTGATTATCAGTATGTCTTGATTGCATGTTTGATCTATTTCAGATTGCAGAAGCTGATAGAAGTTTTCCCTTTCTTCATTTGTGGCCTTAGTGGTAGGTGCATAAATTTGAATAATAGTCATATTAACTGGCCTTCCTTGTAGGCGTATGGATATTATTCTATCACTGACAACATTGTATTTCATGACAGATCTTGAAATGTCTTTTTTGATGATGAATGCAACGCCATTTCTCTTTAAGTTTATCATTCCCAGCATAGTAGACCGTATGATTGTCTGACTCAAAGTGGCCTATGCCCGTCCATTTTAGCTCACTGTTGTCTAGAATGTCAATGTTTATGCGCTCCATTTCTCTTTTAACAATTTCTAATTTTCCTAGATTCATACTACGTACATTCCATGTTCCAATTATTAATGGATGTTTACAGTTGTTTCTCCTCATTTTGAGTCATGCCACATCAGCAAATGGAGGTCCCTGGGGCTTTACTCCGTTTCCCTCATCATGGTAGGCTCTACTTTGAGGAGGCAACTCTTCCCCAGTAGTCTTTTGAGTGTCTTCCAACCTGGGGGGCTCACTTTCTGGCACTATATCTGACAGTGTTTCTTTGCTATTCATAAGGTTTTCAATGGCTAGTTGTTTCTGGAGTGGTTCGCCAAGTCCTGCTCCCTAGTCTGTCTTAGTCTGGAAGCTCAGCTGAAAACCTGTCCACCATGGGTAACCTTGCTCATATCCGAGGGACCAATGGCATAGCTCTCAGTCTCATCGCAACACACAAGCCCCCACAGTGCAGCAAACTGACAGACATGTTGTCAGATGTATAGTTTGAAAATATCTTCTCCCATTCTGTAGTTTGCCTCTGTCCTCTGTGCTGTGCAGTAACTTTCCAGTTTGATGTAATCCCATTTGTCTGTTTTTAGTTTTGTTTCATGTGCTTTTAAGGTCTTGTCCTAGGTATTTTATTTTTTGTAGCTACTGTAAATGGGATTGCTTTCTTGATTTCTTTTTTAGATACCTTGCTTTGGCATATAGCACCATTATTGATTTTTTATGTTGATTTTGGATACTATAATTGTGCTGAAATAATTTATTAGTTCTAATAGTTTTTAAGTGAGGATTAGAGGATTTCTATATATAATATGTCATCTGTAGTGATGACTTGACTTCTCATTTTCCAGTTTGGATGCCCTTTGTTTCTTTCTCATACCTGATTGCTTTGACCAAGACTTACAGAACTGTGTTGAATAAAAGTGGTGAAAGTGGGCATCTTTTTCTTGTTTCAGATCCTAGATAGAAATCTTTCATCCTTTCTTCATTCAGTATGTTTCCTGTTGGCTTATTGCAAATGGGCTTTATGAGGTGTATTCCTTGTATGTCCAATTTGTCCAGCATTTTCATCAGGAAGGAATGTTGAATCTTATCAAATGCCCTTTCTGCCTCAATTAGGATGACTGTATCATTTTTGTCCTTCATTCTGTTAATAAAGTATCACATGTATTGATTTGCATATATCGAACCATCCTTGCACCCCTGGGATGAACCCCACTTAATCATGGTTTGCTAGTGTTTTGTTGAGGATTTTGCATCTATGTTCACTGAGGATATTAGCCTGTAATTTTCTTTTCTTTTTCTTTTTTTCAGTACTAGGGGACTAAACCCAGGGCCTTGAACATACTTTGCAATCACTCTACCACTGAGCTGCACCCACAGGCCATTTTTAAAGATGTTTTTTATCTTGAGATAGGGTGTTGCTAAATTATATAGGCTGTCCCTGACCTCAAACCTGCAATCCTCTTGTCTCTGCCTCCTGAGTGCTGGGATTACAGACATGAGCCACCATGCTAAGTAAGAATGTGTTTTTGAAAGAATTCCTTCTTCTATTTTTAATTTAATTTAATTTAATTAATTAATTTATTTATTTTGGAACAACTTACAGAGATCTGGTACTTGTTCCTCTCTAAATGTTTGGAAGAATTCAGCAATGAAGCCATCTGGTGCAGAGAAGCATTCACAATAGTTCTTTGATGGAAGGCTTTTTGTTACTGATTCAGTCTCATTACTGGTCTGTTCAGATTTTTCTATTCCTTCATGAGTCAGTGTTAAGGTGTCTTTGTCTAGAAATTTGTCCATTTCCTCTAGGCCATCAAATTTGTTGGTATATACAGAGGATACCAAAAATTGTATACTTATCTTGGGATGAAACTTTCCATTTTACTACATCGTATCCTTGTTCTGCTAACTCCTGTCTCATGTGCACATAACCATCATACTACACATGCCACTATAATTCAATTCAACTTCTAAAAGTAATATATAGATAATGTCTCTTGAAATATATATACATCTTTTGGCACCTCCAATGTTGTTGCTGTTGTTGTTGTTAGGTGCCTTTGAGTTGAGTCCACTCATAGTGACCCTATATACAAGGGAATAAAACACTCTGTGACACTGTGCTATGCTCCACACTGTCAGTGCTTCTCTGCTATTCATAGGGTTTTCAATGGTAGATTGTTTGGGGAGTGGATTACCAGGTCCTCCCTAGATTGTAGCATCTGGTATTCCCTGGCAGTCTCCCATCCAAGGCCTAACTAGACCAACCCTGCTAAGCTTCTGAGACTAAGTGGGATCAGATGCTAGGACAGACTCAGAGACAGAAATCACATGACCATCTCTGTAGATGCAGAAAAGGGTTTTGACAAAGTTCAGGCTTTTACCCTGCAGAAACTAGGAATTCAAGGAATATACCTCACATAACAAAGGCAATATATGAAAAAATTACAACCAACATCATACTACCTGGGGGAAAACTGAAAGCATTTCCTCTAAAGCCACACTCTCTCCACTACTATTCAATAGGGTAATTGAACTCTTACCTACAGCAATAAGGCAAGAGAAAGAAATAAAAGGGATCCAAATAGGAAAGGAATAAGTCAAGTTATCTCTATTTGCAGATGATATGATCCTATACTTAAAAGACCCTAAAATCTCCACCAGAGCTGGGCATGGTGACTCACACCTGTAATTCCAGCAACTTGGGAGGCAGAGGCAGGAGGATCACAGGTTTGAGGCCAGAGGCAGCTTACACAACTTAGTGAGACCCTGTCTCAAAATAAAAATGGGCTGGGGGTGCAGCTCAATGGCAGAGCACTTGGAAAGCATGCACAAAATCCCGGGTTCAGCACCCCAGTACCACACACAAAAACAGAACAAAACAAAACAAAAACTCCACCAGAGAACTACTCTTAGAGTTGATAAACACTTTCAGCAAAGTAGTAGTATTCAAAATCAATATTAAAAAATCAATAGTACCAATAATGACCAGGCTGAGAAAGAAATAAGGAAATCAATCCCATTCACAATAGCTTCAGAAAGAATAAAATACCTAGGAATAAATCTAACCAAGGAGGTGAAAGACCTCTACAATGAAACCTTTAAAATATTGAAGAAAGAAATTGAAGAAGACATTAGAAGATGGAAAGACCTCCCATGCCCATGGATCAGAAAGATTAATTTTATGCAAATGGCTATATTATCGAAAACAGTCTACAGATTTAATGCAATCTCCATCAAAATCCCAATACATTCTTAACAGAAATAGAAAAAACAATCCTAAAATTCATAAGGAAACACAAAAGACCCCAAATCCCTATAGCAATCCTAAACAGAAAGAGCAGTGCAGGGTGGGGGAGCATCACAATTCTAATTTCAAGTTATACTACAAAGCCATAGTAACAAAAACAGCATGGTGCTGGCACAACAATAGAAATGTAAACCAATGGATTAGAATAGAGGATCCAGAAATAAACCCATGAAGCTACAGCCACCTGACATTCAACAAAGGTGTCAAAAATATAACTTGGAGAAAAGACAGCCTTTTCAACAAATGTTGCTGGGAGAACTGGATATCTTCATGTAGAACACTGAAACTAGAGCCTTCTCTCTCACCTTATAGGAAAATCAGTTCAAAATGGGTCAAAGACCTGAGGAAAACATAGAGAAAACACTTCAAGATGCAGGCATAGGCAAAGACTTTCTGAAAAAGACCCCAATAGTGCAGGAAACAATAGCAATAATTGACAAATGAGATTGCATGAGAGAGCCTAGAGAATGGGAGAAAATCTGGCAGCTTTATATCAGACAGAGGATTAATATCTAGAATATATAAAGAGCTCAGAAAATTAAACAACATAAAAGTAAATTCTCCAATCAAAAAAAAAAAATGGGTAAATGAACTGAACAGAATACTCTCAAAAGGAAAAATACAAATGGCCAACCATTACGTGAAAAAATGGGTCCTGTACAGTCACTAACTCTTCAGACCTGAAGACGAGTCTGACTCCAGGAGTTAGGGCTTGGTAATGGGCACAGCACAATCAAAGTCCAAGGATCATTTTCCTTCATTCCCCTCTATCAGCTTCACCTGAGGATTGCAGTCCAGGATGACAGGTGACAAGACAAAACAGCCCTCCTCAGGAGCTGCTAACCTGCTGTGTCCATTTCACAAGTTAATAAACGATTGGAGAAGGTTTAATTGCATCAGAAGAAATTGAGATCTGCGGGTGCTTAGGTCCCACTCAATTAACTTTTGTTCCTAAGCCACAAGCAGGGCAGAAAGGGCAGCAATCATTAATTACATGTGCTGCTACCAGCTGCGGCTGCATTTCCTGCCAGCACTTGCCCAGGTGGTGAGGTGAGGTGACTCTCTGCATTGGAAAGTTTGAAGTCACTGTAGGTAGGGGGACTTCACAGAGAGCAGAGACCCCTACAAAATAGGGAGTAGGAGACATTCTATGAGGGCAGCTTTTAATTCCCCTCCTCAGCCTCTAGTAGAAGAATTTCTTCTAAGGTCCCCCATCCTGACTTCTTTATTAGTTCCTTCACTTCCTCCCCAGCCCCCAAATGCTGAGGTGCCTTTGGCTCTTCTCAGGCTTCCCTCCTCCCCCTGACTTCTGGCCCACTTACCCCAAGGACACCGAGCCCACAGCCAGCCTTGCCATGGGCACCAGATGATGCCACAGTCTCTGCAAGGTCATCCACACCCGCCACGTCCCCCTGCTGCCTCCTCACTGAAATCCTCCCAAAGACTTTCCTTCTTGCTTCATTTCCCAAAATGGCCAGATGGCAAGATACAAACCATTAGGTTCCTGAGCCCCACTGTTGCAGATGCCTGCAGCCGTAGTCCTGTGGCATCTGATCCCGTCAGATCTTGGAAGCTAAGCAGGGTCGGGCCTGGTTAGTACTTGGATGGGAGATGGCCTGGGAACACCAGGTGCTGTAGGCTTGGGAGAAGGACCCAGCAGCCCACTCCCAACAATCAATCCACCACTGAAAACCCTATGAACAGCAGAGAAGCACTGATAATAGTGTTTCACCTATTGTATGTAGGGTTGCTATGAGTCGGATACTTGTTTCCATCAAGCCAGTCTGAGAAATCCTACTTCAGGCAGCACCTCAGCTTCCTGGAGAAGTAAGGGCAGTCCTTCTGGAAGGAGAGATGGTATCCCTGACGTCAGAAGGCTCCACTTCCTGTGCCTATCCAGTTCCATCTCTGTCTTGCTGAGTGGTTAAGCCAGTCACTTGACTTCTCCAAACTGGGTTTTTTGTTCTAGAAAATGACTTTACTGGGCCAGATCTCTTAGAGTCCTTACATTTCCATGGATCAGTTTTCTAAAAATAACTACTGTGTGAAGCAGGCATGTTGCATGGTTTGTGTTCAAAAAAAATTTTTCATTTTGCAAGTATCCCTTTTGTTTAAAATGTGTTCAATGGGAGAAATCTTCCCCCTGTCCTAGAAAAAAAAAATTGAGCCCTCTTGCTTTGTGGCTTTTAAACTAATTACTTTTTGTACTGAGTTGAACACAGGGCCTCACACATGCTAGGCAGATATTGTATCACTGAGACGCACCCCTAGCCCCCCTTTTTCTATTTTTTGTTTTGACACAGGGTCGCACTAAGTTGTGCAGGCTGCCTCCGGTCTCAAACTCGACATCCTTCTGTCTCAGGCTCCCCAGTCAATGGGATTACAGTTATGCCCAGTCACTCCTGTTGTTGTTGTTAGGTGTCGTCGAGTCAGTCCAACTCATAGCGACCCTATGTCCAACAGGCAAAAAACAGTATTATTACTGCTCCTCTTCTAGTCACAGGGTTTTCAATGGCTAATTATTTTTTGGGAATGGGTTGCCGGGCCCTTCTCCCAAGCCTACAGCACCTGGTATTCTCAGGTGGTCTTCCATCCAAGTACTAACCAGGCCTGATCCTGCATAGCTTCGAGATCTGATGGGATCGGAAGCCACGGTGCTACATCTGCAGGCCAGTCACACCTGGCTTATTTTAAGTCACAGATCCAGTCTGAATTCAGATTAGAATGCTAGTCATGAGTAATAATCAGGATGCTCCGATCTGACAGTGGTTTTCTTCCCTCCAGGTTGGGTTTGCTTCACACCAGAGGTGGCTGGGGAGGTGGGCGTCCATGTCCCTGTGCTGTCTGCATGGCCCCTGCTCCTTCCCTCCCACATAGTTTCACTACCTGCCAGGACAGAAATTGTGGGTTCTTATTGGTTAGGGAGCTGGCAGGAACTTAAAACTGGCTCTCGCCTTTGTGAGTTTTGGGGGTTCTCCTGCAGTCCCTTTAACCCACGTAAGGGCACCATCTCTATTCCAGGCATCCCTTGCAACCCTTTGTTCAGCCCCCGGACATCCAGGGACCACTTCCAGCCTCTTCTGTTGGGATCTTCTCACTAATGGCATGACTGGAGGGACTCCATACCCGCCATGGCCCTCCTCCTTCGGGGTCGGAGCGGGAGTCGTAGCTGAGCAAGGTTTTACCAGGGAAATCGTCCTCACCAATTCCTCACCAGAGTATTTACCCATCTGTATTTTAGGGTAGGGTGGGGATGTGGATCCTGAAATAAATATTTTTAATTCCCAGTGGGCATCCTGCACACGGCCAAATGCTCTGTAGGCTTCTGACCCCTCTCTTTTGGAGTCCCACTCTCACCTCCAGTGACACATGACATAGGACAAGAAAGTCTGGATGCCCAGAGCACAGGGGCAGGTAACAAGGGACAGATGAAGGCCTAGACTGAGGAGGAGGGTGAATGTGTGGACAGGGCCACTGGGTAGATGGCCACCGGCCACCTTCTCAGCCTCTTCACAGCTCTGCTCCTGAGACCTGATGGCCTCAGACGTGCATCAGTCCTTGAGGCCGTAGTGTCTGTTCCTTGACCGCTGGCTTCTGGCTGAGGCAGAGAACCTGGAAGTGTCCCTTCAGAAGGTGGCTCTGTGCATGTGGTTAATGGCTGGGTCCCCTCCCCAATACAAACACCTTCAGGATACCTGAGCAGGGGCTGAGCGACACAGCACAGGGTGTCTTGGCTCTCCAGCCCCGAAACCCCTGTAGGGCCCTTGTTATTGTTGTGTGCTGATGAGTTGTGTTCAACTCATAGCAACCCTCTTAGGGTTTCCAATGGCTGATTGTTTTGGGATTGCCTCAGGAGTGGATTGCCACATCCTTCTCCCATTTTTGTAGTGCTGGGAATCAAACCCAGGACCTCATAGACTGTAGAGTGGCGCTCTACCAACTGAGCCAAATCCCAGGCCAGTAGAGCCCAGACCCTTCTAAATAAGGTTGAATGGATATTTAAGGAGTTTAAAGAGAGCCCAATAATTAGCCTCCACTGGCTTCCTGTATGTCTCAGCAGGGTTCTGCCTTCCCCTCCTTCACCAGCAGTCAGCCTAACCTCGCTCATCCAGCGGTCCAGCTGGTATGTTTGGCCTGAGGGAAGTTGGGGTATTGCATAATGAAAAGGAGTTTGCAGCTCTGGGCACTAGAAAAAATAGGCCAAGGGAAAGAGGAATGTGGGGCGATAAAGACAGGGGTCAGCCATTCAGGCACCAGGACACCTGCATGCAGGACCAGATCAGACTCTGCAGTGGAGGCTGAGAGAGGGAGCTGGACTCCCATCCTCCCCTGAGCCTCTTCCCAGGTGCTCTTGCCCAGCATCCTGCTGCTGCACTGGGAAGAGGGTTCCAGACAGCAGCACTGAGAGAAGGAAATGAGGATGGGATTGGATGTGACCTTCTGAGTCTGTCCCCAAGTTCTTAGGCTGGGAGTTTCAAAAGCCAAGGCAACCACAGAAGCCAAAAAGCAAAGCCCTTGGGAGACTTCCACTGGGGTCCCAACCTGGTAGCAGCTCTAGCTCTACCCTTTCGGTCCTGTCTGCCTCCACCTCCAGCTCCCACTGACCTTCCCCTCTCTTCTCTGGCAGGGATCAATGCCCTTGGCCAGGATGCACCTCCAACCGCTGTCTGCTCAGGCACAGCCTGCGTGACAGAGCCACGGGGGCTCCAGCTGTTTCGTGTAAGTATAGGGCACAGGCCAATCCTCTCCCCGCAGAAGAAAGTGTCTGGGCCCTGGGTGGGGAGGGAGCTTCAGAAAGTCCTGGCCACAGAGGATAGGACCTCAGAATTCTTCAGTGGACAACAGGTTGTTCTCTTTGGCTGCCCCCAGCCACCAGAATTGGCCACTGGGTCCCTCTGCCCCACATCGGCTAGGGCCTGGGTGCAAACATAAGCACCTCTTTCTTGGGGACCACTGGTGGAGAGGGAGGAGATGGGGGGGTCATGAGAGTGTAATGGAGGAATTGAATATGAGCAATGTACGATGATACACGTGTGGAAACATTATAAGGAAACCCATTAAGTTATATGCCAACTAAAAAATTACTAATAAGATTACCAGGGGTAGGGAAAAAGGACCTCTTTCTCCTACTCATGAAGCTACTCAAAAGGCAGCAGGTATGGTGGAAACTCCACGGCACCGACATGGGGAGCCCTGGCTCAGAAACCTGCTATCCTGTGACTTCAGGCAGGTCACTGAAACATCTGGTAAGATTTGGGAGGTATATTAGCTTTTGCTGCATAACAGACTTGTTGTTGGGTTCCATCAAGTCAGATCCAATTCACAGCAACCCTAAGTACAGCAGAATGAAACCCTACCCAACACTGTGCCATGCAAACAATCTTTTTATGTTTGAGCTCATTGTTGCAGCCATTGTGTTTCTTCTCATTTTGAATTGTGCCACATCAGCAAAAGGAGGTCCCAGGGCATTTACTCCATTCCTATCATTAATGTTACTCTACTTTGAGGAGGCAATTCTTCCCCAGTCATTTCTTGAATGCCTTGCAGCCTGAGGGGTGGGGGGGCGCTCATTTTCTGGCACCGTATTTGACAGTGCTTCTCTGCTATTCATAGGGTTTTCAATGGCTAATTATTTCAGGAATGAGCTTCTGGGTCCTTCTCCCTAATCTATCTTAGTCTGAAAACTCAGCTGAAACCTATCCACCATGGGTGGGCCTACTGAAATATCATTAGCATAGATTTCAGCATCACAGTAACATGCAAGTCCCCACATCACAACAGGTGAGAGCATAACAAACTTAGCAGCTTAAAACAACACACACTGATGATCTCAGAGTTTCTGCGGGTCAGGAATCTTTGCATGAGAAGCTAGGTCCACTGAGACTGTGTTTAAGGTTTTGGCTGGGGTTGTAGTTTCATCTGAAAGCTCAACTGGATAGATGGGAAGTATATTTGCTTCCACTCTCATTTATATGATTATTCAATTTCTTCAGGGCCATAGGACTGAGGGCCTCAGTTCCTACTGGCTACTGGCTAGGGGCCACCCTCAATTCCAGCCACATAAGCCTCCCAAAATGGTAACTTGTTGCATCAAAGCTAGCAATGAGAGTTAACTAGCAAGAAGGAAGTCAGAATCTTCTATCTGTTCACAGAAGTGACTGCTCATTACCTTTGCTGTTTTCTCTCAGGTAGAAGTCAGTCACAGTTTGCACCCACACTGAAGGGGAGGGGAGTGTGCAAGGCATGACTACTGGGGGTGGGGATCATTTGGGGCCATCTTAATGTCAGCCCGCCACGAGCAGGGGTATAAATTGTTGTTAGGTGCTGTTGAGTCGGTGTCCAACTCATAGCGATCCTACATACAACAGGCAAAACACTATTGTTATGCTTCTCTGCTGTTTGTAGGGTTTTCAATGGCGGATTGATTTTTGGGAGTGGGTTGCCATGTCCTTCTCCCAAGCCTACAGTATCTGGTGTTCCCAGGTGGTCTCTCATCCAAGTACTAACCAGGCCTGACCCTGCTTAGCTTCTGAGATATGATGGGATCGGATGCCACAGTGATACCGCTGCAGGCTGGGGTATAAATAGAAGTGCTTAATAAACTGTAAGATGCTATTCAGATGTAGGAAGTTATTATCATTATTTTCGTCTGATAGCAAAAATAAAATGAACCCACCTGAAATAATAGGGAGCCACTGAATGGGGGAATTTTGATGCCACATTGCACTATTAGCACTGGGCCTTCAGGTAAACGGGCCTGGGCCTGGCTAGTTCCTTTGTGTACTTTCTTGTTGTGACATGGGGACTTGCATGTTGCTGTGATGCTGAAAGTTAAGATGGCCTCAAATGATCCCCACCCCCAGTAGTCATGCCTTGCATACTCCCCTCCCCCTCAGCGTAGGTGCAACCTGTGACTGACTTCTACCTGAGAGAAAACAGCAAAGGTAATGAGCAGTCACTTCTGTAAACAGATAGAAGATTCTGACTTCCTTCTTGCTAGCTAACTCTCTCATTGCTAGCTTAGGATTTTAAGGTTCGACATAAGCAGCCACAAGATGTCTGGGCCTTCTTTTTACCGTGTATGAACATAACCACGTTTGGTGGGGCCTTTTAAAGTATACAGGAGTTGCTCACAAACATCTCACTTTTTCCTCACAATATTTGCAACCTGAGTTTTTTGTTCATACTGGATTTACAAGTGAGAAAGGTCAGTCTAGGGGAGAGTGACTACTAAGTGGCACAGTTGGCCTCTAAACTGAGCCTTTGGACCCCTGGCTCTGCCTATACTGCCATGCCCCCCATTTCCAGGCCACCAATGCTGTACAGCCTTTGTGGTACTGAAAGAGGGGAGCCCAGGCATGGGTGGGGCCGAGAGGAGGGAGGCTGCTGCAGGTCACACCATAGGCCTCTGTCTTGTAAGCAGCCCTCACCAGTGAGCACACAAGGAAGTTGGAGGAGGATGAAGTGATGTTGTAGCGACATCACATAAATCCTCACCAGCCTGAGATTCATCTTCCCTCCACCAGATTCCCCCAAGGAACCCAAAAGCATGGCCCACCAGGCATCTGGGCAAAGTCAAAATGGGTCTTAAACAGTGATGCACCTTTGCAGATTAAATTGAGAGCTACAACTCGCCGCCCCCTGGTTGTCAGTCAGAGTCATAACTGCCAGGCCAGGGCCACGGTACACAGTGAAATGATTGTTGTTGTTGTTGTTGTTAGGTGCCGTCGAGTTGGTATCCGACTCACAGCGACCCTCATAGGGTTTTCAATGGCTGAGTGCTTCGGGATTGCCTTGGGAGTGGATTGCCAGGCCCTTCTCCCATTTTTGCGGTGCTGGGAATTGAACTCCGATCCTCAGAGACTGCAGTGCAGTGCTCTACCCACTGAGCTAAATCCCAGCCCAGTGAAATGATTACCAAACTTTTATTGAGTACGTTAAGTACCTTCTGTGTGCCAGGGCACAACATGTAATGCTTCCAGGGGGAGAGGAAACAGTATAACCTGTTATTGATAGTGACATAATCTACTGGAAGAGTCAAGATATTCCCACGTGAAAAGCTGATTAGCATCCTACCAAGACAGGAATTGAAGAGTGGAATGTGAAAGCACCGCAGTGGAGTCCAGAATTAAGGGAAAGCACCCAAAGGGGGCAGTCAGGGAAGACGTCTCAGGCCCGTGGAGGGACGGGCAGGATTGGAGAAGGAGAGATCCTGCACTCCCCTACCGAGAGCCCCTCAGGAGCCCATATCACCTCCAAAAGAGTTAAATTCCAATTCGCTGTCTGGCCTACACCCTGGGCAGCTTTGTGACAGCCCCTGGCCTATGCCAGCCCTTCCAGATTCCTAGAACCCTACTCCCCAGCTCCAGTGTTCCTCACACCCCTGGACTTTTCATTGTCCCCCACACATCTTGTCCCTCACTCTGCTCGTAGGATTCAGCTCAAACATGAGGCCTTCTATGGACTACTCCCCTAGTAACCAGCAACCCCTCCTCTCTGTCCTATAGCCCTGGTCTGGGCTGTGGTTGAATGTCTCACACTATATCTCAGGGCACCCCGTGTCTTCATCACTAAGCTATCAGCTTCCTAAGACCAGGACTGCTGAGTAGGCAGAGGCTTCTCATAGGGGAATGGCAGGAGGTGAGGAACGAAAGAAAAATTGGTGGTGAGCATTCAGGCAAGTGGGAGAGGGCGAAGTCTTTGATGCTGTCTCTGAAAGTTGTACCCGAAGGAATGCATCCTGCTCTCCAAACCGGTGCCTCACCTCTGAGTTCTGCCTCGGTGTGCCAGGAAGCCACCGAAGTCACAGATGGGCGCAGGGGCATGAGGAAAGGACAACCACGTAGGGAGGAAAGGGGCTCAGACACAAAACCAGGGAGGCTGGGGCGCCATTGCACCAGCACAGCCTTGAGAGGCAGGGTCTTCACTGGGGTTGAGAACTGGGGACTGAGGGGATTAAAGAAAAATTCAAAGATTTTAATTTTTTTTTTTTTTTTTTTTTGGTGGTACTGGGGGTTGAACCCAGGGCCTCGAGCTTGATGCTCTGCAAGTGCTGGACCACTGAGCTGCACCCTCAGCCCATTTTTTTTTTTACTTTTTGAGACAGGTCTCGCTAAGTCACGCAGACTGCCTCTGGTCTTGAACTTGCCATCCTCCGGCCTCTGCCTCCCGAGCTGCTAGGATTACAGGCCTGTTCCACTGTGCCTGGCTCCATCTTGTTTTGTTTTGAGACACAGTCTCACTATGTAGCCCATGCTGGCCTGTCATGATCCTCCTGCCTCAGCCTCCCAACTGCTGGGAGGCATGCCCAGCTAATTTGAGCGTTTTAAAGTCTGAGCAACTAGGGGAACCTCCTATGGTCTCATCAAGCTAGTGTGCCCATGTATCTCTTGAGACCTTGTTAAAATGCAGCCCCTGGCACATGAGGCCTGTGGTGGGTTCTGAGATGCCATGTTTCTAGCACACTCCCAGGGTGGCCTACGCTGCTGAGCCACAGACCCTTGGAAGCAGCGAGTCTGCCAAGCACCTCTGAGTGAATTAGAGACAGTGCCACTGGTCACATGGAGCACTCTAGGAACACAGTGATGGCAAGCAGGGTCTTCGGTTGAAGACAGAGCTGAGCGAGTTGACAGAGTACAGGGGAGGTCCAGCCCCCACTGGCCCCCTGAGTATCGAACAACCTACAAAGCCCTTCAGGGCAGTGCTGGTGGAGCCACAAGCAGAGGCAGAACTCAGAGGTGGGGCACCGGTTTGGAGAGCAGAGGGATGGTTTTAGCCTGACTGGGTTGGCTCTAGGGGGACAGTGGGACAGGAAGGGAGATGCTGAGGTGAGAGAGGGTTAGAGGTCAAAGACTAAGCTCACCCTGGGGGCCTTTTTCAGAGAGTAACACTCTTCTTTAGACCTCTCTGTCCCTTTGTCTTGCAGGTCACGGTTCCCTTCACTGAACGTAAGTGCTCGAAGTCATTCTTCCATCCTGAGGACATCAAGTTCTCACGTCCTGGTCCCCGAGTCCCCGTGAGCCTGGGAGGCTGAGAAATCCCCATCCACTGAGCTTGCCTCCCTGCTGCACCTTGGCATACCTGCCTCGCCTCCAGCCAGGACCAGTCTCCCCAGCCTGGCCATAGCCTCCCAGGGGGCAGGGTGCTGCCTGTCCACTCCCTCTGGGCTCGCCTCGCCCTTGTTTCCCATGACAGTTTGAAGGAAAGGAGAGACACCCCCCAAAGGAGTGTGTGTGTGAACTAGGGCAGAACTAGTTGGACCTTTGGAGTTTGGGGCCCTGTCTCCTCCAGCCAGGGCCATGGACTCAACAGCCGTCAGTGTCTGTGCCTAGGACAGCAATGATTTAGAGCCTGGGCTTCAGGAGGAACAGGGCTGAGTGGAACCCCAGCCAGATCCCTCAGGGTAGGCGTCAGTCGCTCATGTGTGGAGTAGGAATAATTATTGTTGTTGTTTGGTGCCATGGAGTCAGGTCCAACTCATAGCAACCCTCATAGGGTTTTCAATGGCTGTTTGTTTGGGGCTTGCTCTGGAGTGGGGTGCCAGGTTCTTCTCCCTTTTTTGGAGTGTGGGGATGGAGCCTGGGTCCCCAGAGAGTGTGGAGCAGCACTGTGCCAACTGAACTAAACCCCAGTCCAGGAATCATCATAGCTATCCCCAAAGATTACCCTGGGGATTCATGGACAAGCGCAGAGGAGAGCTTGGCACAGTGCCTGGCCCAGACAAAGCCCTCGTCCACAGTGGCTAGTCCATGATTCTCTGTGTCCTAGAGCCAGGGAAGAGAGGAGGTCAAGAAGGAACTAAAGAGAAGGGAAGGGGAACAGAGGGCTAAAGCCAGAATCGTTGCCACCGGGCAGAAACAGGAAACAGAGGCAGCACTGTCTCCTCTCTTCCCACAGTAGCCTTACCCCACCACACCCCACCACCCAGGCCCCGGCCTCAGCCCGTCCTCAGTCTTCAGCGTCAGGGTCCTCCAGCTCCTGCTGCTCTCAGCTCCCCCTGCCACCTGCTGTGCAGAGTTGTGCACACGCTCCTCACCCCTTGGCTCATCTCTTCGCAGAGTTGGATGGGGCGCCGGGCGGATGACCGCGGGAACGGTTGTGATCACCGGCGGGATCCTAGCTACCGTGATCCTCCTCTGTATCATTGCCGTCCTGTGCTATTGCCGGCTTCAGGTCAGTCCCCAAGGCTTGTTGCCAGAGGCCACCAGCAAGCCACTTCTCCAGGATGGGCACAGAAGCTGGAGGCCCACTTTGGGGCCCGTGGAATGGGGGAGGTGTAAGTCAAGGAGGCCGGGAGTTGGGGGGTGCTCAGAGGGAGCTCTACATGCCCCCACTCTGTTCACCCTGCCGGCTTCGAGGTGCCCAGAGCACATGCTGGGAAGATGCTGGATCATCGTGTTCTGAGATCTCCAGAGTGGTGGGAAGGCTGTCATTCTGGGGGACTCTGAAAGCACTGCCCTCTGCCCTGGCCTCAACAGTGAAGGCCCCTCCTCTGCCTGCCTGCCCACCTCTCCCATGGCCTCTATCGGGTACACTGAGAAACAGGGGGAAGAAAATGGGAAGTACTAGCATTGCAGAGCTGGCAGTGGGTCCTTCCACACATGGACCTCGGGTGTTCTGTTTTTCCCCAGCACCACCAAAGTGCCTGGCACAAGGTCCCCAGGGGAGCAGAGACCTGGACCCCTGTGCACACTCAAAATGCACTGGGGCTGGGAGCAGGGGGAGCCCAGACCACCTCTCAGCCATCCCTTTCCCCTCCCCCCAGTATTACTGCTGCAAGAAGAGCACAGCCGAGGATGTGGAGGAGGAGGAGGCAGAGGAGGAGGAGGAGGAGCACGATCTTCCTGCTCACCCCAGAGGCCGCATCTGCAATGCCTGCACCTCCCAAGCCCTGGATGGCAGAGGTGGCCTGGCGCCTCTCACTGGCGACCCCTGCAGCCAGCCCTGTGGGGTGGCGACAAGCCACTGCACCACCTGTTCCCCATATCGCTCCCCCTTTTACATACGAACGGCTGACATGGTGCCCAATGGGGGTGGAGGCGAGAGGCTCTCCTTTGCTCCCACATACTACAAAGAGGGGGGACCCACACCCCTCAAATTGGCAGCACCCCAAAGTTACCCGGTGACCTGGCCAGGCTCTGGGCGTGAAGGCTTCACCAATCCAAGGGCTATTAGTACAGATGTGTAACCCCTTCCCCCCTGGACCTGCACACATGCTGTCGCTGCTGCCCGGGCAGAAGCGGTGGGGAAGTGGATCACCCTCCAACTGCCCCACAAGGACTCGCTCAGTCTCTGGCTTTTCTTGCTCCACAGCAGAGCGTTCACCAGCTGCTGAGAACCAGGCATGGCCTGGCTCCACCCCTGTGGCTCTGAGGTCGGGGCCTGATAGGTTGAGTTTGCAGCTTTGCCAGCTTCTCTGTTGGGATTTTCCTCTGGCCACCCCAGCACTACCAAAACCCCTCCTTGGAACCCCAAGCCCCTGGCTTATGCTGGGCTGTGCAAAGAAGCCCCGGAGAAAGCTAAGCAAAAGCTCTGCAGCCTTCCGGAGTCCTTAAGAGAGGAGGTGGCCAAGTCTAGAAGGAAAGAAGGCTAGGCATTCCAGAATTTGAGAAAAGAGGGGAAGACATCTTAAAAGGATTTCCTCAGGACTTGCTTGCTAAAACACACCCAAGAGCTAATTTTCAATCTAGGACTTTGCTTATCATAAATAGTGTCGTAGCTGCTTCCAGTAGGGATAGTGATTGCTGGACATGCCACATCTGTATCTGCCCCCTCCTTGCAGAACACTTTAAGTTGATTTTAAAGGCCAAGGAGTATGGTTATTTGTGGGGAATGTACTAAGAAACGACTCTCTAACCTTGTCCCCCCTCAAATCCTTTCTCTGCCTTAGGAACCAGCTGCCCTCTGCTGATTTAGCCTTTCCCAGTTTTGTTACTAGAGTTCTAGAAGCTTAGCGGACAGATCTCACTGATTGTCTCGGGTCCTGGTCCAGCATGCTGAGCAGCAGGCGTGGATGCAGTCCTGGGAGGGCTTGTGCATAGCCATTCCCAGATGCGTACACACAAGTGCACACAAGTCACCACCAGCAGCCCCGGGGGATTTGCCAGCTTCTGCAGCTGCAGAGTGGGAGGGTCCAGGAGTACCAGCTAGAGAGAAAAATCTGACCCTTGGCAGCAGGAACAAACAAGTGAATGGCAGTTAAGATGGCCAGTCTCCATGGCAACCAGCGAGCTGGTACAGGAGACGCTGGAGTCTCCATGAGTTGATCCTGCAGTGGTCAGAGCTGCCACCTGCATAAGTCCCTCAGGAGGCCAGGCGCTTGACTTGAGCAGCCAGCGAAGACATGGAGCAGGACCATTTAACCCCAGCAGGAGCAGCGGCACTGTGTCTTAGCTATCAGATTTCATGCCTGCTGTCCTCTCCTGCCACCCCACTCCCCAGTCTCATGGGGATGGGCCATTGACTGCTGTGTCACCATAGCCCCAAGTCTAAGTCCCCTTCCCACTTACAACCCAGCAGTGGCTTTCTGCTTTTTGAGTAATTACACCTGCTGAGTTTTCCGGGGTCTCTGCAGTAAAAGGTGGCTGTCCCCTCTATCACAGGCATAGCTGACCCCACCCACTTCTGCTCCATGGAGTGCTGCAGAGTGGGGCAGGGAAATGGTGATTTTGCATTTGACACAGGGCAGGGCCCGGCTGAGGAAGTGCGGAAGAGAGAGTCACACACACCTTTTGCATCCATCACTCTCTCAGGGCACCTTGCTTCTCAATCTGGAAATAACATGCTGGGCTGAGAAGCAGAAGGTGGGCTCTGGCCACATGTTGGTCACTCATTCACTCTAGGACCAGTCACTTATCTTCTCTGACACTCCATTTTCTCCAGGGAAACAAGGCTTGCCTAGACAGACTCTAGGGGCTCTTGAGTGCTCTGTGATCCAAGAGCCTCCAAAAAAATATCTGCCAGCCAAGCCAGTCTCCCTTGCCCTCATCCTAGCCAGGGCTAGGTGTACTCACCAGCTGTTTGATCCTGAGTTCAGAGATGCTTATTGAGGGATGAAAACACAAAGAAAGATTAGAAGATTAGAAGGCAAAGCCATTTTAATTGTTGGTGAAAAGCAAACAGGTTTGTCTGAGCCCCTACTGTTATATGTTATTGTTGTTGTTAGGTGCCATGGAGTCAGGTCCGACTCATAGCAACCCTATGTTCAACAAAGGAAACACTATTGTGCTTCTCTGCTATTCACAGGGTTTTCAATGGCTGATTGTTTTGGGGCTGGCTGCCATGTCCTTCTCTCAAGCCTGCAGCACCCGGCAATCCCAGGGAGGCTCCCTTCCAAGTACTAACCAGGCCCAACCCTGCTTAGCTCCTGAGATCAGGTGGAATCAAATGCCAGGGTGGTACAGCTGTAGATGAGCCCCTACTGAGTGACCTCAAATAGGAGCTCTTCTTCTACCAGGAAGCACCTCCAGGTGGGGTGCTGAGATCTGTCTCCCAGTGCGGAGGGGCAGTCTAGACAGCAGCTTGGTGCGCCTCATCCCACCATCAGCCCTGCCTGGCCCAGGTGAAACCCCTTAACAAGCTGCTGGGCCTGGCACCCCTCCCCACTTCGTGACAACCAGCCCAGTGCCTTGCCGCCCCCCCCACCCCCCCGCAATTCCACAGCAAATCAACTATAGCCTTCCTCACAGAAAATAAATATGCCATCACTGTACCTCCTGCCTTTGGAAAAACCAGGACAACCCAATTAACTGTCACCTACTTCTCACCTCTGATACATTGGGATCCCTCAATACAAAGTACCCTTTGCCTTCGCTTCTCCTCCTATAGCTTTTCTGACCTAAACGCTGTTGACTGACAAGTTGAAATCTAGGTCCAGGGTATTATTAGCAAGAAGGCAAGCTGCACTCTTCCCTCCATGGCCCACATTGCTCAGGGCACTGACTCCAACCCAGGCTCAGGATGGCCTGCCTGCCTCACTGTAACTATGAGGACTCCACCCTACAGAAGAGGAAGTTCACACCACTCAACAGCACTATCTTTCTAGCTGTGGAGTCTGTCCAATGGAACACTATTTGTACACTCTTCAAATGAACCCTAAACAAGAAGAGGAGAAGGCAGGGCTGAGGAACACCCCATCCTCTCTGCCATCTTTCTCCACCTCACTTCACCACTCTTGCTGCAAATTTCTTGTCTTGCATCTTTGATAACTTGGAGTCACAACCAAGTGAATGTCAAAATAAATGAGAAATTTGAAATAGAAGCCCCCGAGGGTCCTTTGTTCTTCATCCTGGGAGGGACATCTGGGCATGGATTTCAGAGTGAACCTTCCATTGCTACACCCAAAACAATAACTTTCAACACCAAAATCTACCTGCTTCCTCTCCTCCTCTGCTTACACATTAACAAAGCCTTCACTTGCCACATGTGGTAGCACATGCCTGTAACCCCAGCACTCAGGAAGCTGAGGCAGGAGGATCAACACTAGCCCAAGGCCAGCCTGGTCTATGTGGTGAGTTCCAAGATAGTCTGGGCTACACAGCAAGACTCTGTCTCAAAAAAGAAGAAGAAGAAAAGAAGAAGAAGAAGAAGAAGAAGAAGAAGAAGAAGAAGAAGAGGAGGAGGAGGAGGAGGAGGAGGAGGAGGAAGGAGGAGGAGGAGGAGCAGCAGCAGCAGCAGCAGCAGCCAGGCTGAGTAGTGCATACCTATAATCCCAGCGGCTCCAGAGGCAGAGGTAGGAGGACCGCAAGTTCAAGACCAAAGGCAGTCTATGTAACTCAGCAAGACTCTGTCTCAAAAAGTAAAAAAATGGGCTGAGAGTGCAGTTCAGTGGTCTAGTGCTTGCAGAGCATGCAAGGGCAAGGCCCTGGGTTTAACCAACCCCTAGTACCGCAAAAAAAAAAAAAAAAAAAAAAAAAAAAAAGAGGAAAAAGCCATCACCTTATTGCATGGTATCCCCCATTGCCCCAGTCAGAGGTCACATCCAGGGAGGATTTCCTATTCATTGGGAAAGGGGGTTGAAGTATAATGGCTGCTGTCCCTGGAGGTTGAAGTGGTCCTATGCATAATGGTGAGCCTCATCAGGGAGCAACCTGGGCTTCTGCCCCTGCCCTGACCCCTCGCCTTCCAGGCCTGCAGTTTCCCCGTGTAGCTCTGGGTCAGATCACTGGCCCTCAGAAACCCAAGGCAACTCAACCATGTCACACAGCCAGATGGTGCTGGATGAGAAGGGAAAGAAGAGAGGGGATCCAAGCAGAGACTGGAAAATAGATAGATAGAATGCAGGGACTGGAGAGGCAGGAAGTAGCTTTGTGTGTGAAAAGGAAAAGTCAGGGCTGAAGAAAGGGAGTGTCTGTGTCGGCAGGCACACACAGTATACGAAAGAGAAGCTTCTCCCTACCTCAGGGCCACTGCAGCCGTGACTATACGGGGGTGGGCAGCACGTAGCTGGGCCTGGCCTGGACAGGCCCATACCCAGGCCACTGGCCCTGAAGCTGTCCTTTGCTAGTGGCCATGGGAGCACAGCTTCAGCCCCAGCCTAGGGAGCCCTGGCCACAGCTCAGCTACCATAGCTCTCCTCTGGGAGCAGGACCAGGCTCTGGGACAAATCTCATCATGGCACCCACCCTACTCACAAGTCACGCCCATCCCACCTCCACCCTCACATCTGACACCCTTCTGAGGCAAGGCTGCCCTGGCACATCTGCTAGCATCAGGCTTGGTGGTTTGGCCACAGCTCTTTTCCCTGGTCACATTTGATCTCCCTCATCCTCAGCTCAGGCAACTGCACTATCCAGGCCCAAGAGAGAAGGAGAGAAGGGAGGCAGTAGCAGTGGCCAAAGCCATAGGCCCTTCACCTTAACACCCATGGGCCTCTCCACCCAGCAGAGCTCTGGTACCCCTATATATCACTATCCCAAAAGGAGAAGACCACCAGCCATGAACATCTAAGGCTGGGGACTCCCAGCACAACTTAGCAGCAAGAAGAGGCACATTAGACATCCCTCATCCCTCTGCAGCTCTGTTTGCTCTGAAAGAAAGCAGCCCAGGCTGGGTGCAGTGGCTCACACCTATAATCCCAGCGACTCCAGAGGTGGAGGCAGGAGGATGGCAAGTTTGAGGCCAGAGGCAGCCTGTGTAATTTAGCAAGACCCTAATGCAAAGTAAAAAGTGAAAAAAAGAAAATGGGCTGGGGGTGCAGCTCAGTGGTAGAGAGCTTCCAAAGTATGTGTGAGGCCCTGGTTCAACTCCCCAGTACTGTAAAAACAAAAAAAGAGAAGAAAAGAAAGAAAGAAGGAAAGAAAGAAAGGAAAGAAAAAGAAAGAAAGACCAAAGAAAAGAGGAAGAAGGAAGGAAGGAGAAAGAAAGGAAAGAAAGGAAAATGAAAAGAAAAGGAAGGAAGAAAAAGAAAGAAAGAGGAAGGAAGGAAGAAAAAGAAAGGAAGGAAGGAAGGAAGAAAAAGAAAGGAAAGAAAGAAGAAAGAAAGAAAAAGAAAGCAAAGAAAGGAGAAAGAAAGAAAGAAAGAAGCAAGCAAGCAGCTCAGCCTCAAGCCTTAGGCACTGGCCTAAGTGCCTCTCCCACCTCAGCTGGATTCAAGGTGCTCCTCCCGCTCCTGCCTGTCTGGGCTTCTTTCTACCCTTAGTGCCCCGTCCCAATGGCCATCATTCCTCCAGCACTCATGGGTTCCCTCTGTGGCGAGCCAGGGATCTCCCAGCATGCCACGCGATGCTGGTGGAATGCTCTCACTTTCCAGCCCAACACACAACACCCTCTGAACCTCACCCCCAACCACAGTGGGCATTGTGTGGGGGCAGCAGGGAAAGGGTCACATGGCCATCATCTCTATTCTCTCTGTGACCTTACATCCCAGCAGACACAGCAATCCAGTGGTGGTGGTCAGAGGTAGGCTTTTCAGTCGGATTGCAGGGTGAACTCTGCCTGGCTCCACCACTGGCTGTGTGGCTTAGGCAATGTTTCGGGCCTCCTAGCAGTGTCTCCATTTCCTCATTTGTGGATTAGGAAAGTGATGTCCACTTTTGTCCATTGTAAAAAGCCAGTGAAGCCAATGCCTGACACACATGGTAGCCTTTATCTTAGGAGGATTTGTAGACAGACCGGAATCTGCCCTGTGGAAGCAGCAGGGCCTTGCTGGCATGGCCCAGGCATCAGGGCAGAAGGCCGCACTGGGCTCCTCTCTCCTTTTCCCACCTCCACTCATGCCCAAGTCTTTCCTAACCCCCTCATCCTGATCACTTCTCCCTGTCTGCCCCGGGCATTGCCAGGGCCACCTCTCTGTTCACCACCTCTCTCTTCAGCTGGAACTCCCCCACCCCAGTGACGCTGCCTGTCACTCTTAGAGGGACTCACCTGCCTACCAACCTGGACTTGCATTTTCACCTCATATTTTCCCCCAGTAAGCTGAATGAATGGAGGGAGTTCCCATTCTAACTCCCGAGCTCAGCATTCAGCTGGGCTATGTGCTTCCTGGTTCACCAGCTCCCAGGTGCAAGGCATGGGTTGGAAAGGTGAATCAGAAGGGACCCAAAGGACCTCCATCCCTTCCTCTTGAGCTCATCCATCTCTGGCTCCACTGGGTTTCACACATAACATCCTGGTGTTCCTGGGGAGGTCTGAGGGAGAGGAAGGGCGGGAGAGAGGGTGCCCAGGGGCCTGGCAGGGAAGGAAGGAAACGCACCCATGCAGAACCCACCTGCATTTTCAGTTAGGAAGCCAATGGAGAATCACCTGGAGGCCTGGACCTGCCCCATGCCCATCATTCCTACCACTGCCAGCTCAGCAGGACCCGCCTTCCCTCTGCCCTGAGTCCTCCTCCCTCCTGACCCACCAGGCTCCACTAGAAGGGAGAAAAAGATCTGCTCAGCCCTAAACCCTGACCCGTGGGCACCAGGGGACTTCACGTCCCTAACCATCCTATGGCCCTTTGCATCTCCTACTTCCAACGGTCATACACTTCCTAAGAAATAGAATCAAGGGTCTCTTTCTCTTCAGCTTACCAAATGCTTAAGGTGACCCTACAGTCCGCGGTGGCCCCAGTGATCTGATAAATACTGGTTTTGCCTCTGAGGGGGTGTCTTCCCCACAGACTGACCTCTACTTCAGGGTGAGTTAAAGCAGCGCATTGGTGCCCGGTGACTAGAGTATGCCAATGACACTCCATGGCCAACTTCTCTCAAGCCACCCTCTATGCGCATCTCGGGCCCAGCTTGGCAAGCACCACCAACCTCTAGCGGCCGCTGCATACCTCGGCCCCTGTCTCCTTCCTGTGACCCGCCATGGGTACCCATGGAGGAGGCTTCTCTGGGGCAGCTCACAGCACCTGTGCCTCTCCCCTGTGCCCTCTTCCCAAGGGCTGAAAAGGACACTTTTGAGATGAGAAGAAATAAACCCTGAAAGTATACTCCTTGGCATTTTGGTCATGAGAGTTTTTGTTCTGGATCTAACTGAATGACTCACACTTACACAGAGGTCTCCTCCTCACAAAGCCCCCTGAATTCTTCCCAAACCCATGGGCCCAACCCAAGGCTGGGCCTTTTCCAGATGATCGGTTCATGATGTCAGGCACAATGAGAGTAAATGAGGGAGGGAAGTCTCTAACTCTTCCCCAGCAGAGCAGGGTCCTAGATGGACGGGGTGGGAGGAAGGCCAGGGGAAGGCAGGAGCTCATCTTGTTCCTGATCCCTAAAAGGCAAGATCACTGAGAGCAAGAACACACAGGCCACGAAGAGCTCAACATTCTGGAAATTTGTGAAATTATTGTTCAATGAGCATAGTAGAATATGTTCAAGATAAACATTTATTATGCATTTGTTAAGGATGATACGTTCTCCTTTCTCCTTCTTAAATCTTTTGCTGGGCAGCCGCCTGGACTGATCCAGGGCCCCTGCCCCACCTAAGGCAGAAGCCATTCCTCCCTCCAGAAGACTTTTCCTGGGTACGCCTAGCCCCAGGAGGCCCTTTTCCAAGGGTGGCCAGTCGCTGAGGGAGACGTGACCCGGGCCTCAGAGAATCACCTGGTCTCCCCACTTTCTCTCTGTCTTTTCACCAACTGCCCCCACAAAAAAAAAACACCAACATCAAGGAACCCAGATACAGTGCAGGTGGGGATGAGGAGGTTGCCTTCTTCCCAGATGCCCAGTGGCAGGACAGTTCCTGGCTCCGTAGGGGTGGACACCAGAGGCTGGGTGGCTGGGTTACCCTGGGCATCTGATATGCCTTCCCTTCCAGGTCTGAACATCACACGGGCGCTGAGTGCATGGCAGAGCACAGGCACCAGTCCAGACCCTTGGGCCCAAGCCAGGTCTTGTCCCCTCCAACCCAGCCCCAGAGGGGCAGCCTGGGGCTTCTGCCTTGCCCAGAGTTGCCTCACTCATCAGAAACTACATCTTCAGTCTAGAAACAAACAAAGGAGAAGTCCCCTGGGAGGATTTGTGTTTTAGGCCAAAGGAAACATTTGAAATAAAACCAAATGCCTCACCCTCCTCACAAAGTCCTCTGATCTCCTACGTCAAAGCAGGGACCAGAATGATCAGAAGACCCCATACCCCAGGCCCCTGGCTACTGAGGTCTCGCTGGCCCCTCAGCCTTCTCCTGACTCTCACTCCCACCCCACCCCACCCTGAACGCTCTCATCTGATGGGACCCAGATATTAGTGACAGTGAATGAGAAAGAGCCTGAAAAGAACAAGTGAGGATTTTAAGATGAAAGTTGTAAAAAAATGTGTCTGAGATAAAGAAAAATTGGAAAAATACATAGCTGGGCGCAGTGGTGCACACCTGTAATCCCAGCAGATGGGAGGCAGATCCCAAGTTTGAGACCAGAGGTAGTCTGCATAATTTAGCGAGACCCTCTCTCAAAAAAATAGAAAAATGG
The DNA here is from genome assembly GCA_007922755.1 of Pedetes capensis. Classification (NCBI taxonomy): domain Eukaryota; kingdom Metazoa; phylum Chordata; class Mammalia; order Rodentia; family Pedetidae; genus Pedetes; species Pedetes capensis. Next base: position 44,816 of record VMDO01003453.1, on the reverse strand, counting down.
GCTGGGCGTGCAGCTCAGTGGTCCAACACTTGCAAAGCATGCAAGCATGAGGCCCTGGGTTCAACCCCCAGTACCACACACAAAAAAAAAAAATTGGAAAAATACAAACACACTTGCACACGCACACACACACCTAATAAGTTTCCTATTGGGAGGAAATGGGGAATGACAAGGAGACAGAAAGGAAGCTCGTACCATGTATGCCTTGTTATGTTATTTTGATTTTTGTCATTCTACATTTCAATTTTTCGAAGTAAACTTATACAAAAACTGTGCCTGAGAATCAGGAGTATGCCTGGTCATCTCACATGGGCACATCTGCCACAGCCTTGAAACTTCAGCTGGGAGTGAGTCAAGAGTAGCCACTGGGCACACTGAGTGTCTTAAGGTGCTGCCACACTCCACCCCTCTGGCTCCGGACCTGGGACTTGGCTGCCCTTGAGCCTCTCTGGTACCTTTGAACACGCAAAGGGCTACTGCACTCCAATGACAATTTTCTCTCCACAAGGCCAGGGGCAGGAGAATAGTGAAGAACAAGGTCAACCAGCACATAACTCTATCATAAAAATATTTTTGTTGTGGCAAAAAAGCATAAAATATGCAATTTTAACCAAGTGGACAATTCAGTGGCATAAATTTATTCACAATGTTGTATACCCATTGCCACTGTCTTTCCAAAGCTTTTCCATTACCCTAGGCAGGAATTCTGGGTCCATTCGTGTTTAAGTTCTCGGAAACAGATATGTTATTTTGCCATCCTGCCACAGCACGGGGCTCAGCACCCCTGAAGGAAGGCAGGACGATGAGGGATCATCACATCTGCTCTCCCAAGATGAAATCTCTTAAGCAAAAACTGACTTCAAGGAGACTCCAAAGATAAAAGGTCTGGAATGCAGCCTTCCAGCCTACCCTGGGAGACAGGTGGGAGAGGGCCTGGGCAGGCAGCATACCTGAGATGAAAAAAAAAGAGGGTAGAGATGGTGGAGGGAGGGACTCAGAAGTGGACACAGGATAAAGAAGTGCAGAGAAGAGCCGGGTGCAGTGGCACACGCCTGTAATCCCAGTGGCTCAGGAGGCTGAGGCAAGAGGATTGCAAGTTCGAGACCAGAGGCAGTCTGCATCACTTAACGAGACTCTGTCTCAAAAAAAGTAAAAAAAATGGGCTGCGGGTACAGCTCAGTGGTCCAGCACTTGCAGAGAATGCGAGCGCAAGGCCCTGGGTTCAACCCCTAGTACTGGAAAAAAAAAAAAAAAAAAGTGCAGAGAAGACAGGAGCCAGCTGGGAAGGGCAGGGCTCAGCTGAGACACAGTAGTCGGGTGGGTGGTTCAGCCTGGCCCTGCCCAGCCTGGCCTAGCCTGGCTGCCTTCCTCCCAGCCTGTTAACATGCTGAGGTCCTGGGCCGTGGGATGGATGGTATGTGCCTTGGGAGGCCACTCAGGTGTCCCCCGGGGAGAAGTCATCTATTAGCCTCCCCTCCCCAAACCCTCCTCCGCAGCCTTCTTCTCTCTGAGAGTCTCTACCCTGGGCCACCTCCTTCCAGTCCTTTGACTAACTTAAGGGGTTGCAGGGGGATCCAACCAGGTACGCAGTCCTGGCATCTCCAGACCCTTTACCCCTGAACCCCACCCATATTGATCCATGTACGTGATTGTAAGGTCTATGAATCTGCAAGAATCAAACAGAAAAAACCTCCCCTTAGAGTTAAAAAAATCACTAGTGATTTCACCATCCTGTTTACTCTATCTGGAATGACTTTTCACTTCCAATTTCGGCCCCATATATTTACCTCCAACCTGCCCAAATGCTACCTCTCCTTCAAGCTTTCTCCTCGATTCTATGATTTACTCCCCCATCACCCTGGAAAATAATTATTTGCTATTCTGAATAAGCAAAACAACACATGTCTACCTCCCTGTGACATTCTGGGTTGGATTGCTAGAATTTGGCAGCCATGTATCACCTCTATAGACAGGTTATTCCTCAAGGGCTGAAGTTACCACTGCATCAGTCCCAGCACCCAGCATAACACTTTGCATGAAGTTTGTAACCAGTTAGTTTCTGCTAGAGCAAGGAGGGTGTATTGCTCCCTTTCATAAGACTGGGTTCTTTTTTTCCAACTTTTTTTTTTGTGTGTGTGGTGGTTGTCAAACACACATAAAATTTACCATCTGTTATGGATTGAATGTGAAATGTTCCCCACAAACTCATGTGTTTGAATGCTTGGTTCCCAGTGGGTGGGTCTATTTTCAGAGGTTGTAGAAACATGGAGAGGTGTGACTTTTCCTTCCTTAAGCTGTTTCTGGTAGTTATTTTAGTCACAGGAATGCAAAAACTAACTAATGCACTAAGTGCACAGGTCAGTAGAATTCAATACACTCATAATATAATGCAAACTTTACGACCATCAAATACCAGAAATCCTTTCATCTTGCAAAACTGGAACTCTGTACCTGCTAAACAATAACTCCCCATCTTCTCCTCCCCACAACCCTTGGAAACCACCTCTGTACTTTCTATAGCTGTACTTTTGACTACTTTAAGTATCTCAAATGACCTGCAGCCATAGCCCTGTGGCATCCAATCCCGTCAGATCTTGGAAGCTAAGCAGGGTTGGGCCTGGTTAGTACTTGGACGGGAGACTGCCTGGGAACACCAGGTGCTGTAGGCTTGGGAGACAGACGTGGCAACCCACTCCCAAAAATCAATCCCCCATTGAAAACCCTATGAATAGCAGAGAAGCACTGACAATACTGTTTCCCCTGTTGTACAAAGGATCGCTATGAGTTGGATACCAACTTGACTGCACCTAACAACAAGAAGTATCTCATATAAGTAGAATCATATATGTCTTTTTGTTTCTGGCTTATTTCACATAACATAATGCCCTCAAGATTCACTCACATTGTAGTATATATCAGAATTTCCTTTCTTTTAAGCCTGAATAATACCCAGTTGTATACATTGTGCCACATTTTGCTTTTCCACTCCTCTGTTGGTTGTTTCCACACTTTAGCCATTGTGAATAATGCTGAGATGCACGTAAGTGTGCAAATCTTTCTGAGAACCTGCTTCTCTTCTTTTGAATATGTATCCAGAGGTGGATTTGCTAGGTCCTGGGATAATTCCATGTGTAATTTTTGAAGAATTATTGTACTATTTTCCACAGAAGTTTTACCATTTTACATTTCCACCAACAGTTCTCTGGGATGCCCAGTAATCCACATTCTTACCAACACTTGTTATTCTCTGTTTTGTTTTGATTTTTATAATAGCCATTCTCATAGGTAGGAGGCAAAGTAAGCCATTTTTAATATTTTAAAAGAGGCAGGTACATTTTACAGGTGAAGAGGAGGAAATAGAACAACACAGTAAATATGAGAGGACAAGGAAAGAATCAAGTTCAGGGAGACAAGAATCTTCTTACTCCTTTTAAGTATGTCTTTCAAGTGGCATAAGCTAACCTCCAATTGGTAAAGTGCTGCTCTACACTCTCTGAGGCCCTGGGTTGAACCCCTAGCGACGCAAAAATGGAAGAGAGACCTGGCAGCCCACACCCAAAACAATCCCAAAACAATCAGCCACTGAAAACCCTATGAATAGCAAAGAGGCACTGATATAGTGTCAGGCATGGCACAGTGTTGGGGAGTGTTCCGTCTGTTTTACATAGTGCCACTGTGAGTTGGACTCAACTCCATGGCACTTAGGAACAACAACTTTAAGTGGCATAAGGTTACAACATTTGAGAAAATGAAATACTGGACCCATGCACATGGTTGGGGCCAAGCCTTTTCCCTTGAACCATTACAGCTTATTGACTCAATAATAGTTGCCAAAAAGCAGAGTGTCAGGCTCTGCCAGGGTTGGCTTTGTTGTTGTTAGATGCCATAGAATTGGTATCCAACTCATAGCGACCCTATGTACAACAGGCAAAACCCTATTGTCAGTGCTTTTCTGCTATTCATAGGGTTTTCAATGGCTGATTATTGTGGGAGTGGGCTGCCAGGTCCTTCTCCCAAGCCTACAGCACCTGGTGTTCCCAGGCGTTCTCTCATCTGATTACTAACCAGGCCTGACCCTGCTTAGCTTTTGAGATCTGAAGGGATCAGATGCCACAGTGGTATGGCTGCAGGCAGGGCTGGCTGTACTCTGTAAAGAACCCTGTAGACTCCAGGATTGTCTGATTATCCTGAAAAAACTGGATACATTTTTTTTTCCCTATCAGATGGTTTCTGTGGCAGTGTGTGGAGGTGAGGTAGACAGGTAGATCTTTGACAGTCTTTTCAGCCCTAGGATGCTGTGATTCTAGTTGTTGTTAGGTGCCATCAAGTCATGTCTGACTCATAGTGACCCTCATAGAGTTCTCAATGGCTGATTGTTTTGGGATTGCCTCAGGAGTGCATTGCCACATCCTTCTCCCATGTTTGCAGTGCCGGGAATCAAACTCGGGACCTCAAAGACTGCAGAGCAGCACTCTACCAACTAAGCTAAATCCCAGCCCCGTGATTCTGGTAGCTGAGATAAACTCTTAGAGTCTATCTCCTTTCTTTCCTTCTTTAATTCATCACATCATCTATTTCCACCTTTTCAAGACTAGCTTTTTGGTGTATATCCTTTGCATCTGCACTCATCCCTGTTGAATTTCAGTCTGTCTTCTCTGTTTTCAAACTGCTTTGACCAATGGTGTCCTGGCCTTCACATAGGGGCCAAAGGTTCAGCCTTAATTATTTCACTCTTTTCTCACTAACCTGAGGACAAAGCCTAGGGGAAAATAAATGTTGAGGTTAATATCAGCTTCCTAATCATTCCACATCCCCCACATGTCTGTCAGCTTGTCCTGCTGTGGGGGTTTATGTGATGCTGAAAGCTATGCCACCAGTATTTCAGATACCAGCAGGGCCACCACAACAGGTTTCAGCTGAGCTTCCAGACACAGACTAAGGAGAAGGACCTGGCAGCCCAGTCAGGAAACAATTTGCCATTGAAACCCTATGAAGAGCAGAGAAGCACTACCAGAGATAGTGTCAGACAGTGTTTCATTTTGTTGTACATAGGATCATTATGAGCTGAAACCAGACCAACTCGAAGGCACCTAACAACAACAAAATTATTCCACATCTAGCAGGCAGATGGACTCACCTAGTATCTGACCTTAGCCAGCCCTAGAACACCTGAGTTCATTTTCTATCCTATCTCCATTATGTGTTTATATTTTTCAGTAAAAAGCAAGTAAATACCTGAAAGGATTTAGTATTGTACCTGTGAAATTTGGTGTTGATTTTCCACTGCAGAATTTAATAAACTCGTCAAAGACAGGGGTGGTATTTTCATTTATATTTCCCTAATGCCTAGCAAAATATTAAGCAACTAGTATAAGTCCTCAACAAACGTTAGTTGAATGACAAGTTTTGTCTGTGTTAGCCCTAGTCTTGAATGGCTATTTTAATTTTTAGGGTTTTTTTTGTTTTGTTTTGTTTTGTTTTCATTGAGACTGTGAGTCTTTTTTAAAAAGTCCTATTAGGAATTTTTCACATCTTGTAAGCATGTATTAAAAATAAAGTGCCAATACACAGTAAAACATTGTAGGACCCACTCAAATTTAGCAAATTCTGTGGCAATTTTAAAGTTGAGCTGCTATAGTAAATTATGGGACAATCTTGGTACTTGAACATGGCACATGTGCATAGGGAAAGGAAATAACACTTTATGGGCTGGGATTTAGCTCAGTGGGTAGAGCGCTGCGCTGCAATCTCTGAGGCCCCGAGTTCAATTCCCAGCACCACAAAAATGGGAGAAGGGCCTGGCAATCCACTCCCAAGGCAATCCCGAAGTACTCAGCCATTGAAAACCCTATGAGGGTCGCTATGAGGCGGACACCGACTCGATGGCACCTAACAACAACAACAACAACATAAGCACTGTATTGTAAGTGGGAAACACAATGCCTTAAATTAACACTATTTAAAATTAGGGCCTGCAGCCAGAGCCCTGTGGCATCTGATCTCGTCAGATCTCGAAGCTAAGCAGTGTCAGGCTTGGTTAGTACTTGAATGGGAGACCGCCTGGGAACACCAGATGCTGTAGGCTTGGGAGAAGGATCCAGCAATCCACTCCCAAAAATCAATCATTGAAAACCCTATGAACAGCAGAGAAGCACTGACAATAGTGTTTCGCCTGTTGTACGTAGGGTCACTATGAGGACACTGACTCAATGGCACCTAACAACAGCAATTTAAAATTGGCACCAAAAATAAAACAAGATAAAATGTCAACTTGACCACCTCAAAATTCCACAAAGAAGAAAAACTCCAAAATTATGTACACGAGTATCCAAGAACCAGACCATGAATCGGATAAAATAAACAATACAGAATATAAAGGAAAGAAGTATAATATAAAAGCTATTATTACTATTACTACTATTATTATTGTTATTAAATAATACTCAGTGTCTTATACAAAGGGATATTTGGTCACATGGAAACAATCAATGGTTTTGACAGCACAGTAGATAATGAACTCCATGCTCCTGCTTTTCGACTTTCTGAGAGATTTCTAGATCTTGTGCAGGAAGCAATGTGTGACAATCTGAAGAAACACAGAGGATGGAAAATTGATAGAGAAGAATCTCATGCAGTTGTAAATGACAATAGAACCTACGTGGTGACAAGTAAGAACTTCAAACATCTCAGGAAGTATGATAATAACAGGCATTACTACACTATATATAGCCATGGTTCATCTTAAATATTGATTTGTGGGATATTATAAATTTGAGATCCTAGAAAGAATCCAGCTATAAGGCCAAACACAGTGAAAATAGCTTGGTTTTAGTGCAGAGGAGCCTTCTGCAGGCCTTATAATCATACACTATGTGGGCAGATTCCTCAGTAATGAGTTCCCTGCACATACACAAAACAGGACCTGCCCACCTGTTTCTATGTTTTTTGTTTGTTTGTTTATTTTTGAGACAGGGTCTCACTAAGTTGCCCAGGCTGGTCTGGAATTTCTAGGCTCAAGTGATCCTCCTATCTCAGCCTCCTGAATAGCTGGGATTGCAGGCACATGATGCCATGCCTGGCTCCTATTCTTTATTTCTTTTTTTCTTTTCTTTTCCTTTTTTTATTGGAAATTTTTAATGTACACCTTAATGTGATTCATTCTGACATGCTTTTCATTGTGACATTTCCATATATGCATTTTGTTGTACATTACACAGATAAGTTCCCCCTTGCTTCCTCCCCCGGTCCCACCCCCCCACCAAAGACTTCTCTACCATTTACTTGTCTTTTTATGGTAGTATTTTTCTATATATCCTTGGACTCCAGTTCTGTTTAAGATAGAAACTTTTCCTGTAGTGAACTTTCTTTTTACATTGTCAGAACTATTACATGAATTTTCTAGACCATCTATAATAATATCATTCTTAGTTTTTTCTTTTATTGTGATCTGACCTTTGTATAGGATTTTTTTTCCTTATAATTTTGATTCAGCTCCCACATATGAATAAGAATATATGGTATTTCTATTTCTGAGCTTGTGTTCATTCACTTAAAATAATTTTCTCCAATTCCATACATTTTGTTGCGAATGGCATTATTTCAATTTTTTTATTGCTGAGTAGTATTCCATTGTGTATAAGTACCATAGTTTTTTATCCATTCTTCTGTTGATGGGCACTTTGGTTGGTTCCATATCCTTGCTATTGTGAAAAGTGCTGCATTGAACATGGAGATGCAGGTGTCTATGTGGTATGATGACACATCTCCCTTTGGGTAAATTCCCAATAGTGTTATAGCTGGGTCATACAGTAGATCAATTTCAGCTTTTTAAGATATCTCCATATTGATTTCCACAGTGGTTGGACCAATTTACAGCTCCACCAGCAATGTAAGAATGCTTGCTTTTCTCCACAACCTCGCCAGCATTTGTTGTTGTTTTATTGATCTTGGCCATTCTTACTGGTGTAAGGTGAAATCTCAGAGTTGTGTTAATTTGCATTTCCCTAATGGCTAGGGATATTGTGGCTCCTATTCTTAAAGTAGCAAAGATCTTCTCTCAGTGTAGCTTGATGGAGCTGCAACAAATATCTCCTGACCCAGAGTACAACTTCAGACTTGACATAATTTCTATTATATCCTGCTTAAAATCATGATTCTTACAGTCACTAAATAATTCATAGTCCTTCTTTTCCTTATTAATGTCTACAGTATTGAGGTCTCAAGTCTTTCCTGGGGTATTTAAAGAAAAAAGCAACATCCCTCGGTGGTAAATTTTATGCATTAAAAGAGTCATGTTGAGTCAAGCGCTGTGGCACATGCCTTTAGTCCCAGAGACTAGGGAGGCTGAGGAAGGAGGATCACAGATCTGTTGCCAGAGGCAGCCTGCACAAGTTAATGAGAACTTGTCTCAAAATAAAAAATAAAAAAGGGGCTGAGGGTGCAGCTCAGTGGTACAGCACTTGTCTATCATGTGTGAGGCCCTGGATTCAACTCCTAAAGACTCAAAAAAATAAATCATGTTGACTCCCTGCTTCCTGTCCACGACTGCTCTGACATGCCTTCCCTGCCATGATGGACAGAGCATTCTCAAACCCAAAGTGGAAATTGTTCCTCCAAGACTACTGAACTACTATGTGATTTTGATTAGAAATAAAAAAACAAACCAAAAATTCATATGGAAAAGAAAAAGCCATGAATGGACAAAATAATCTTAAGGAAGAAGAACAAAGCTGGAGGCCTCACACTTCCTGACTTCAAAACATATTACAAACTGGCAATAATCAAAACAGAATAGTACTGGCATAAAGACAGACATATAGAATGATAGAACAGAATAGAGGTCCAAAAATAAATCTAGGTCTATGGTGAGCTAATGTTTGACAAGTGAACCAAAATTATGCAATGGGGAAATAATAGAATCTTCAACAAATGGGGCTGGAAAAGCTGGATGTTTACAGGCAAAGGGGACCTTTATCTTACCCCAAACATAAAATCAACTCAAATGGATTAAAAATTTAACTGTAAGACTTAAACTATAAAACTAGTAGAAGAAAACATAGGGGAAAGCCCTTATAACATTGATCTTGGCAATGATTTCTTGGATATGATATCAAAAGACCGGTAACATCAGCAAAGATAGGTACATGAAACTAAAAATTTTCTGTGCAGAAAAGTAAACATCAAAATTAAAAGGCAACATGCAGAATGGGAGAAAATATTTACAACCCATATATCTGTTAAAGGATTAATTTTCAAAATATATAAGGAACTCATATAACTCAAAGGTAAAAAAAGACAATCCTATTTAAAAATGGGCAAAGGACTTGAATAGAAAAGTCTCTAGAAAAGACATACAGACACATGAAAACATGTTCAATATTACTAATCATCAGGGAATGCAAATTAATACAGTGTCATGATTTCACAAGAGGTAGAATACAACTTAAATGTCCACTGACAAATAAATGAAGAAAATGTGATATATACATACAATGTAACATTATGTCATGAAGAAGGAAATCCTCTACTATAATACAAGAAAGATGTTGTTATTAGGTGCCATGGACTTGGTGTCCTACTCGTAGTGACCCTACATACAACAGGTGAAACATTAGTGTCAGTGCCTCTCTGCTATTCATAGGGTTTTCAATGGTAGATTGTTTTTTGGGAGTGGGCTGCCAGGTGCTTCTCCCATTTTTGGGTTGTTGGAGATCGAACTCAGGGCCTCAGAGGATGCAGAGCACCTTCAACACAAAAGGTTGCACAGTGCTTTCCATTCCCTTATTGAAAGTTAGCTTTTCTTTCTTTTTTTCCTCCATTCCTGCCTCTCTCTCTTTTTTTCTTTCTTCCTATCTTTTTTTCAGATATGCTAATACCATAGAAATGGCTCTTTTAACTTCAGAAAAGATGAATGAAAATTACTAAAAAAGATTCAGGTATTTATCATTCAGCACTTTATTGTATCAACAGCTATTATTGTTTTGCTTAAAAACTGAGGTATTATGATTTGCCAAGAACAAAAATTCTATTTTCACTTAAAAAATATTTTTAACATTAAAAAAAATCAAGTTACATGGCCTTGTCATCCACCTTTCTCTCTTTGGTTGGAGGCCATCCTGCTCTCGCCAGCCTCTGGCCCACTGTCTTCTTGAGAGAGATCACCGTGCCTTCAATTAAGTTGCACAGTTTTGACAGATATTTGAAGTTGTTGAAGAAGTGACAATGAAAACCATATTGGAAAATATGGGTATAGATGAGTAAGGTCATGGCTTAGTTCCGCTACCAAATCTTAATGTAGTGATTTTTTTTTTCTCCCTTTATTGGTAAATGATGGTAGGGTACAGAGGAATACCATATTGGCTTTTTCCGTTATGCAACTATTATATCACTTCAGGTTATACTTTTATCAACTTACAAGTTTTATGGAACCTTATGGCTAATATGTAATAAAACTCAAATGTATATTTGGGTTATATTCCCCTATATTTCCAATGTACTCATGAAGTTGTGTTGCTTACATTGAGATTATCCTCTCCCCCTTTCTCTCTCTATATTGACTCTCCTCCCCATCCCACCTTCCACAATCTTTGCTTCCCTCTGCTAGTTCCCTGCCTCCTTCTTTCTACTCTTTATACTGTCCCTTCTTCACTAAGTTTAATTTTGCATTTTTTATATATCAACTTATGTATAGGATTTTTCTTCCTTTAAGTAAGATTTAGCTCCCACATATGAATGAGAACATATGGTATTTCTCTTTTTGAGCTTGTGTTCGTTCGCTTAAGATGATGTTCTCCAGTTCCATCCGTTTTGCTGCAAATGATATTATTTCATTTTTTACTGCTGAGTAGTATTCCATTGTGTATATGTACCATAATCTTTTTTTATCCATTCTTCTATTGATAGGCACCTTGGTTGTTTCATACCCTTAGCAATATTTTTTAAAAAGGTCATTTCATGACACACCCATCACAAAGATGACTCTTCCTGAGGATGATGAGAAGAAAAGCACACAGATGATATCCCTTGTCACCAAGAATTCTTGAAAATTGGCCAAGGAATACTTTCTGAATTTACTGTGGCTATAAACTACTTAAAAGTCAAATGTTTGCTTGATGTTATATGCAAGACTATTTCCAATATGATTAAGGGGAAAACTCCTGAGGAGACTCACAAAACCTTCAATGTCAAACCCAAAGAGAACCAGTAGTATGAAAAGAAGTGAAATGTGCCTGACACTGTTCCACTGTAAAGCTTGTTCCAAATGCTAGCTGCACTGCTTTTTATAACTGTTAATGTTAGACAGACAAATGCAGCATCCAACTACTTGTATTAGCATAATAGTGCCCTCCTTGCATGTGTAATTTGAGTACAAATTCCAAATCTATGGCTGAGTTCCTAGTATGAGTGAAAGTTCTTTTTTTTTTTTTTTTAACATTGTACTTCAAATAAAACCTAACTGTGGGTTCTGCATGGGAAGTGGCATTTTCAATTTTCCCTCTTTTTCTAAAGTGATTTCTGCCTAGTGTATCCTCCAGATAATTTTAGTGAACTTCTACAAGTTGGTGGGGCTAGGATTTAGCTCAGTTGGTAGAGCGCTGCGCTGCAGTCTCTGAGGTCCTGAGTTCAATTCCCAGCCCCACAAAAATGGGAGAAGGACCTGGCAATCCACTCCCAAGGCAATCCCGAAACAGTCAGCCATTGAAAACCCTATAAGGGTCGCTATGAATTGGATACCGACTCGACAGCACCAACAACAAGTTGGCATTGTAAAACTGGGAGCCGTGGCACACACCTGTAATGCTGACAACTTGGGGCTGAGGCAGGAGGATCATGAGTTCAAGGCCAGAGGCAGCCTGTATAACTTAGAGAAACTGTCTCAAAAGTTAGTGGGAAAAAGCAGGAGGGGAGTTGGGAACACAACTCATGTAGTGCACTTGCAAAGTATGAGTGAGGCCCTGCATTCAACCCTCAAGTACTGCAAGAAAAAAAGATCGGCATTGTAAATGATACAACTTGCAAGTTTTCTGAAATAGAATTAACAAAACATTATCTTTATTTATAAGTTGGGAACTGGAATGTGAAGTACATGTTCTGAATGGGGTTATTAGGATGTCTTCCAGACTCCCTGAGTCAAGCAGTACCACTGGTATTAATAGGCCAGTACTCAGCGGGGCTCTCTTGACTGGACCTGGGGATTTTTTTTTTTTTAATTTTTAATCTCAGCTTTGAATGTTGCCTGCAAACTCAGCTACCACTCAATTTATGGAGCATTTCTTGTGGGGGAGAATGTAGCAGGACAATTTTTTAGATTTTCAATGTAAAAAGACACTGTTTAAGAAAAAAAAAATCATAGGAACGAGGTTCAATCCCCAGCACCACAAAAATGGGAGGACATGGCAATCCACTCCCGAAGCAATCCTGAAACAGTCATCGAAAACCCTATGAGGGTCAATAGGAGTTGGACCCTACTCGACAGCACCTAACAACTCCTGAGTTGTCTGCAGTCATACCACCCTGGTATCTGATCACATCTAATCTCGGAAGCTAAGTAGGGTCAGCCAGTTAGTACTTGGATGGGAGACTACCTGGGAATACCAGGTGCTGCAGGCTAGAGAGAAGGACCCAGCAGCCTACTCCTGAAACAGGCATTAAAAACCCTACAAATAGCACAGAAGCACTGACAACAGTGCTGGGTATGGCACAGTGTCGGACGGTGTTTCATTCTGTTGTACATAGGGTTGCTATGAGTTGGATTTGATAGCACCTAACAACTCCTGAGTTATTTTTTTTCTAAACTACAACAATAAATCTTTCAGATGTTCATGATTCAACTCATAATGGATAGAAAAGTAGTCTGTAAAACGTGTCCATAAATCCTTTGGTCTGAGTTGAGTATAGATGGTGGAGAATATTGGGAGAAGGGACTGAGTGGGTAATTAATTAGGTACTTCTGCTACTTCTAGTTTGGCAACATTCTGAGACCGAAATTCTTTTTTTTTTTCTGCAGTACCGGGGGTTGAACCCAGGGCCTCTCACTTGCATGCTCTGCCAAGTGCTGGACCACTAAGCTATACCCTCAGCCCATTTTTTTTTTTTTTTTGGAGACAGGGTCTCGCTAAGTTATGCAGACTGCCTCTAGTCTCGAACTTGTGGTCCTCCTGCCTCTGCCTCCCAAGCTGCTGGGATTACAGGTATGTGCCACCACACCCAGCTAGACCAAAATTCTTAAAACAAACCCAGCTCCTCACTTCCAATGTAAAAATGACAGATCCCCACATTTAAATACATTTCTCTGTCAGTATGCTCTAAACTATGAACAAATCTCAGGTCTGTGCTCATGTTATTTTTCTTCTACTCAAGAAAGTCTTGTTAAGGAATAGCACAGAAAGTATGCTACATGAGAACTGTAGATTCTAGGCACAGTGTTGGCACTGTACCCTTTCATTGATGGCCGTGAACAACACCTGACCCTCACAGCGAATTGCCAAATGAGGGCAGCTTCCTTTTCCACATTACTGACCACATACTCATTCCCATAAACTTGCTATATTAGAAACTTTAACCCAACAGTCAGCTGACGCTGGGTATGGTGGCACACCTGCAATCTCACCATGTGGGAGGCTAAGTCATGAGTTTGAGGCCAGCCTGGGCTACACAGCAAAACTCTCATCTTGAAAAACCAAGGGCAGGAGATGTAGCTCAGTGGTAGAGCATTTGCCTTGCATGCATAAGACCCTAGGTTCAATCCCCACACCAAAAAGTCAGTCTGCTGAGAAAATCTAAGATTTATTCTTGATAACCAGACAATTACTTTGAATAAGGTACATTCGATAGCCATATAAAACAAATGCAAAAGCAATTAACTGAAACAGTGAACAGAAAACGGACAATGGTCTTAGCTGGCTGAACTTACATATGGAAGGAAAAGTGTGTTTAACAAAGGCTAATCAGTAAAAAAAGAAAATGGAAAATTTTAGAAACATATCGAGAACAAATGATGAAAAACCATATTCAACTAAATGACGAAATAACTACCTATGTTGCAACTATGATATGGGTTACAGAGACTAGGTACATGTACCCCAGAATTGTTCCTTTTTTGATCTGAGGTAGCACAGGTCGGCAAGCCAGGATAAGTTTTACAAGGCACTATTGGTTTTGTATGATATAATGCTAGCATTTAAGACCTAAAAATACAGAAAAATATCTAAATATGGCATATGGAATTTCTTCCATTTCCTCTGATTTTATATTGGAATGACAATAATATCATAGTCACTGTGCTTTGTGTTCATGCCTTTTCACAGATCTACTGAAAGATTCCTCCAAAGTCCAAATACACACTGTTCCTTCAGGAATGGCCCCCTACACTCAACTTGAGCCTTGGTCAAGATAAATTTGGAGCAGGGCATGGTGGCACACACTTTTAATCCCTGCAGCTTGGGAAGCTGAGGTGGGAGGATCACGAGTTCAAGTCCAGAAGCAGCCTGCACAATGTAGTGAGATCTTATCTTAAAATAAAAAATTTAAAAAGGGGTTGGGGTACAGCTCAATGATAGAGCACCTGCCTAGCATGTGTGAGGCCCTGGGTTCACCTCTCAGTACTGAAAAAAAAAAAAAAACCCACCAAATTTGTGTTTTTCCTGTGGCAGATATTTTCAAATAGATTCCCCTCTATGTCTTTCTGATCTTTTTAAGTATCAATAAAGATGCTTACATCTTCCTAGTGTTTCCTAAAATCCTTCCAGGCTTTAATGACACATAAACGTATGTATGCTTTCACAGAAGCAGAGAGGTCAAAACCTAGTTAAAAATACTCCAGGACCATGGTGATAGCCCAGGTAACGGAAGAGACCCTTTGTTAGGTCAAGATCATCTAACAAGAGTTCTGCTTTCAAAGCTCAAGTGCTAATCAACAGTGACTGTCCCCAACCTTTCTAACAATCATGGAACATAGTCCAAAAATTGATATTAACCATTAAAACCTCTGGGAATCTACCATTTCTGTTTCTTCTCACCAAGTGTAACACCCTTCCATTTCTCTAATTCTTTACCTAATGGTACTTCAATCTAGTTGTCAAGAAGTGAGCTGTACTATATATATATAATGTTCCATCACAGCATAGCAAAGAAAGTATTTGAAAACTTTATGCTAATGTGCCCATATACACACTGGTTATTAAAATCTATTCTTTGCAGCAGTAGCCCTTCACTACTGCCTGTCTTCACATCTCAAAGGTATAATCTATGTCTATATTTTCTGTCTTTAATAAACTTGTTCTATATACTATAAAAAGATCTATTCTTCCCAAATTGCACCCAAACTCTCATCCTTGATAATTATAAAGTTCCATTCAGTGGAGAAAGAGATGATGATTAACAGATATGAAGAAAAGCATCAGACACATGCTAGGAAATGCTAGCTAGTCCATTCTGCTGCTCATCTGTAGGTCTTTATCTTTCTATATAGTACATCTGTTATTTCATCTTCTAAAACTCTGAAGTCTTAATACTCTCACATTTTTCTGATTTCCTATCTTCTAAGACTTTTTTTTAATCAATGGTTTTCAAACTTCATCATGAGTAAAACTCTCTGTTCTACTGAAATCTTACGAAGAATCTCAATATATAAAACATTCAACAGCAGAACTACTCTGCTACAAAGAGGAGGGTTCTGACAGTTTAAAAACCACTGCTCTAAACCATCCAACAAAGCTAAAGCCAATTGGGATTTCTTCATTTCCAATGATTACAAACTATTTGTCCATTTATTCCAATATTTAAGAATGCTTTTGAATTGAGCTGTTGTTACCTCAGCTCATTAATGGAATAAAAGCATAGTGTCTTGCACATAGTAAGTATTTAGGTAAGGATCTGATAGGCTGAACTATTATTTCCTCTCTCCATACTACTCAAAAGTGCAAATTAGTATAAAATGTAATCCCACAACTAAGATATTAAAGCAAGTTTTAAAAATATTTAACATGAGATAGAAAAGTTTACTGGATATTATCATTATTTCATAATTGCTTTAATCTAAATCCAAACACTCTTCAAAGTTTTAAGAAAACTTAAGAAAATCATTCTATGTCATATATTTGGAGATTAAAAAAGAGTCCTCAGTTTATATACTACATTATATTTCAAACCTGATTTGCGCAAAAAAGCAAGGAAAAAATGTCAGGTCAATTTTAGCTTTGTCGAAGCTTAAATTACAAAAAGTAAAGACTGAAAGCTTCTTTTCTAAAATAAACTCTGTTGTGCTTTTCATGCAATTCCCTCACATTTACCAACCTCCTCCCACAGAAAGGGAAGGCCTTTAAACTGACTTTTTTAAAATAAGCCCAGCCTTCTATAACCAACTCTGTACTTAGCTTTATAAAAGGCAGCCCTGTTCTTCTATGCTCTGCACTGGCTGGACAGGGAGCACCAGGTGTGAAATGCGACTCCACAGCCCACTCAGTTTGTCTGAGTCCATGTGGTTGAAGGAGCTGGGAGTGTCAGAGTTGGTGAACTTGGCCCAGAGTAAATCCCTCACTTTTTCTTCAGTTTCTCTTGGGCCTACATTTGTTTCTAACGTTTTCTCCTCCAGGAGAACTGTCAGAACAAGGGCCACATCTTTGAAGGCAGCGTTCTCATGATCACAATACTTGTAGAAGATCAAGGTGGAGCCTGCAGGTAGGGATTCAAAGTGGTAAATCACAGCAGCCTTCTGGCCATTCTCAAATCCATAGCTCAGCTCTAAGTCGACCCACAGCTTTACTGTGTCACTGTCCTGCAAGGCTCTTTCAGCCCCATCAATTGTAATGGCAGAGACTTTCTGGGAGGAGGTGTAGGCGTTGGCAACATGGAGGCTCAGGCACTTCAGGGTCTCTCTTCCCTCTCGAGCTGCTGTAAATATGATGGTGGCTGGCTCTGTGGGGTTCGAAGCATTGAGGTGCTTCTGGAGAAACTTACGTCCTCGCTGCCACAGGAAGGAACTCTGGCCTGGAAATTTATCTTTCAATTGGCTGAACTGAGCCAAGAAGGCCTGCAAAGCTGGATTTTGGGGCATTTGCTGGGCTGGAGAGGAATAGTAACTATTAACGGAACTTAGCACAACAGCCACAACCAGGACGCTTAGAACTATGGGACCTGTCGAAGAATCAGAAAGTAAAATAGAATGTGAGTCAGAAACAAAGCTGGTGGTAAACCAAAATGAGGCTGAGATTACTGGCAGGTTTTACTGGAAGAGGTAAGCTCCTTTGCCTCAATCTTTTAAACTTTCGCTCTTGAAGTCCAAGAAAGAGCTCTTGTCTAATCTCTTAAATTATTTGAAGACACCATGTGTTTGTTAAAAGGTAAAAGCTGAGTTTATGTGCTTTTTGGTATAACTAATGATGTGCTGCAGAAGGGAGGTCTTAGGTTTTTTTTCATTGTCTTAGTATTTACCACCCCACAGCAGACCAAATTTGAAGTTAGTATCCCCTAATTGAAAAGGTAGTTTTAATTTCTTGTATACGAAGAGCCCTTTCTACTACGGGAATTTCTGTTTTGTTAAACACAGCAAAATATTAGCCAAAGCCCCTAAGGGGAAAAAAAATCCTAAAACAACTTTATTGTTCTATTTTTCTATGACTAGCAAACATTTTATGTGTGTGTGTGTATATATATACACACATAGATATACACACACAATGTTGGGATTTAGCTCAGTTGGTGGAGCATCTCTGAGGTCCCGAGTTGAATTCCCAGCACCACAAAAACAGAAGAAGGACATGGCAATCTACTCCCGAAGCATTCCCGAAAACAATCAGCCATTGAAAAACCCTATAAGGGTCACTATGAGTTGGTCATGACTTCATGACATTTAACAAGTTTTCTAGGTATTTTCATGAGGATTATGAATGTAAATCAACACTGCAATAAAATCAGGTTTGTTCTCACCATAGTTCCAAAAGCTCTTTTTATTAACTTTTCTTATGGTATCCAGTGCCATCTCTTCACTTTCTTCCACTGTTTGTGTTTTTTTGTCATGACTTCCAGCCTCTGGGGCGAAAAACAAATACTAATCTTTAGACAGTATGTTATAAAAGCATGTATACCTTTATACCTCTCACCCAATTATTTGAAGATTTCTATACTTTGTAAAATTTTCTATGAAGATTATAAATTAGCTCATTCTATATTTTAGGTTCTTTCCCAAACATCAACTGCATTGTTTTAACAGTATTCTATTTTTCTATACACAGTGAACCAACACAATGGTGAAATTCCAATGGCAAATCATGGTCCATACAAACCACATTCATTCAATCTGTCAACAAATATTCATGAAGTTGCTTCTATGGGCCAGGGGCAAAAAAAAAAAAAAAAAAAAAAAAAAAAAACAATGAGAGAAAGGGACACAGATCCTGCCTTTATAGACTACTCTAATGACTAAAAAATGAAGCACATATGTGAAGTCAGCCATTAATTGACAGTGAAACGTGAATTACTAGCCCTTGGTCAAGTCCCTGATGAACACAATTTGCACTGGCAAATGGGCATTTCCGACTGAGCTCCTGAGTACTTAGAAAATACAAAGCCACATATATAATCAGAAAGTAAGAGCTATGGAGACCCTTGATGTCATCTTGCCCACCTTCTTCATTTTATAAATAGGAAACTGAAATACAAGTTAAAAGAGACATGCCTAAGGCCCAAGTTATCAAACTGGCAGGGCCACGACAGAAACCATATCTCACGATTTCCAGTTAAGGATATGGCACAGTGCAACTCTTACCTTAGTAATGGAAGATATGCTTATTCCCCTTAATATGCAAGCAAGGAAAATCAGGTATAGAAATTAACTGATTTATGAAATATGAATGGGTTAAGTGTCCAATACTACTAATGCTCATTTTAAAATACACCTATCTCTTGGTTTATGTAAGATGTAGTTTCCCAAATGGTAAAAGACTTACTTTGTGTGTGTGTGTGTGTGTGTGTGTGTGTGTGTGTGTGGTACTGGGGGTTGAACCCAGGGCCTCGTGTTTGCATGTTTTGCAAGTGCTGGACCACTGAGCTGTATCCTCAGCCCATTTTTTTTTACAGTCTGAGACAGGGTCTTGCTAAGTTATGCAGACTGCCTCTGGTCTCAAACTTTCAATCCTCCTGCCTCCACCTCCCAAGCCGCTGGGATTACAGGCGTGAAGGTTTGAAATTTTTAAGTCAAGTACGTCAATAAGAAAAGAAGAAAAAACTGGGCGTGGTGGCACACATCTGTAATCCCAGCAACCTGGGAGGTGGAGGAAGGAGGATCTCAAATTCAAGGCCAGAGGCAGCCTGTGTAATTTAAATTTAGCAAGACTCTATCTCAAAATAAAAAAGTAAAAATGGGTTGGGGATGTGGCTAAGTGGTAGAACACTTGCAAAGCATGGATGAGGGCCCTGGGTTCAACCTCCAGTACTGCCAAAAATAATAAAAGTAAAAATAAAGAAAGGAAAGACAGAAAAAAGAAAAGTTAAAAGAAAAAAGATAAAGTAAAAAATCAAAAAATTTAAAAAGTCATATCCCTTTTTGTCATATTCCATTAATAAACCAAAAAGTTACTGTTTAAAAATGCAGTTTATAGCTGGACATGACGACACACACCTATAATCTCAGCAATTTGGGAGGCAGAGGTAGAAGGATCACAAGTTTGAGGTCAGAGGCAGCCTGTATAACTCAGCAAGACCCTATCTCAAGACAAAAAATAAAAAAAGAGGCTGGGGGTACAGTATAGGGATAAAACACTTCCAAAGTATGCACAAGGCCCTAGGTTCAGCAGCCCTAGTACCAAAAAACAACAACAGCAACAACAATAACAACAACAACAACAAAACAAACCTTAGTGGGATGAGCTAATCTAGATTAGAAACAGCATTCCAGTATCCTTTCATTTTAAAGACCTTGAGCAAGGCCCAAAGGCCTGAATTCAAGAAAAACAAAAGTTCTCTCAAAAGAAGGCCCTGGAATTATGCTGTGTTCTCAGGGAGCTAGAAAACAGGGCAGATTCAGTGGGGTTTGTTACCTGACACAGGTAAGCGCCGCCTCAGCAAATCCTGGCTCTCTGGCTCTGAACTGGAGTGACCAGGACTCTGGGCAACCAGGGAGTCTGCAGCAGGTGGCTCCTGAGAAGTTCTGGCTCTGTCACTTGGTTCCTTGGGGAGGCCTGCAGAGCTGCTCCCCAAGTGTGCATCTGCTCCTCCTACCTTTTCGCTTGGAGAAAAGTTAGGATCTGGATCCAAGGGTTCTTCACTTGGACTTTCTGAAAGGAGGTGGTGCCCTTGTTCTCCATCCTGAAAACTCAGGTTGTTCTCATGCTCTGTTTCATCCTCTGGATAGTTCCCAAAACTTGTTTCATCTACACTTTCTGATTTATCATCCGTATCTGTACTTTCTGGATCTTTTGCCTCTACCTCTTGGTGATCTTTGTTAAGACCAGAGGGAGGGTGCAGGGTCTGAACTTCTTCAGTGTTACGTGCTGTGACTGTGGTCTCCTGTGCCTGGGAATTTATTGATGGCTCACTTTCCAAATCCTTTTGAGAGTCTAGTAAGATAAAAAGTTACAATTTTTATTGGAAAAAAAATTCTCTAAATTTTCTCTAAATTTTGGCAGGGTCCATGATTAATAACATTTATACAGATTTTCATGATTTACAAGGCACTCTTCCTAAACATTACCTTTCCTGGATCCCATTAAACATGATTAAAACAAATTTATTATCATGTTAATTAATCTAACAACTGCCAGATGTGGTAATGCATGCCTATAATTCCAGCACTCAGGAGGCCAAGGCAGGAGAATTGCCAAAAGTTCAAGGCTAGCCTGGTCTACATATCAAGTTCCAGTTGAGTCAGGGCCAAGGCTACATAGTGAGACCCTGTATCAAAAAAAAAAAAAACAAAATAAAAAACAAAAAACTAATACTAATCTAGAATAACTCTGAATGACAAGAACAACTTTTGGTTACATTAAATATATTCTCTTAAACCAGTTGTGGTGTCATATGCCTGTAATCCCAGCATTCAGAGAGCTGGGATTATAGGGAAGCAGGTTGTTGTTGTTGTTAAATGCTGTCGTACAACAGGCTAACCACTATTGTTAGTGCTTCTCTGGTATTTATAAGGTTTTCAATGGTGGATTGTTTTTTTGGGAGTGGGTTGCCAAGTCCTTCTCCCAGACCTACAGCACCTGGTGTTCCTAGGTGGTCTCCCATCCCAGTACTAACCAGGCCTGACTCTGCTTAGCTTCCAAGATTGGATGCCACAGTGGTAAGGCTATAGGCTGGAAAGCAGGAGGATCACAAATTCAAGGATTTTTTGTTTGCTTTGTTTTGTTTTTGGCAGTGCTAGGGAATGAACCCAGCTCTTGTGCATGCTAGGCAAGTGCTCTACCTCTGAGCTACATCCCTAATCTCATAAAAGTTTCTTTAGAGACTGGCTTATTCAAAACCAATGGAAGACATACATGTATCTTCTCTTGCCTAATGAAAAACAATGATTACCAATGTCAGTTCAAACCATCATGTAAAAGATTAGTGGGAAATGTTTTTGTTGTTTGTTTTTGTTTTTTGAGACAGGATCTCATTATGTAGCTCAGGTCAGCCTTAACCTTGTGATCTCCTGCCTGAGCCTCTTGAGTGCTGGATCCACTATGCCAGCCTGGATGGGGCATTTTATAATGGATGAATCAGACTAACACCTGCTGAACCCACTGATCGGTCTTAACATCACTAAAACAGTGAAAACAAGATATCATTAACCTCCCAGTACAGTGCGACAGCAAGTACACCATCTCACCTATTCAATATGCTTGCCCAACATATGAACTTGAATATGATCAAGTTTCCTGAGCCAAGTACAGATTCTGCGAAATACAGGGATAGAAGGATACAGGAAATCATCACTCAAGAATGTGATCAGAAGGCTGACCATGGTGGCTCACTCCTGTGATTCCAGCAACTCGGAAGGTGGAGGCAGGAGGATAGCAGGTTGGAGGCTAGAGGCAGCATGTGTAACTTAGGGAGACCTTGTCTCAAGATTAAAAAAAATAAGTTTAAAAGGGGTTGGGGTAGAGCTCAGTAGTAGAGCACTTGGAAAGTCTGTGCAAGGTCCTGGGTTCAAACCCTCAATAGAGAAAAAGAGAGAGGCAGGGGAGGGAGAGAGAGGAAGGGAGAAGGAAAAAGAGAAGATAAGATCCAGGAAAACTTGTTACAGATTCTTTTAAGTACATCAGACTAAAGATGATGGTTGCTTAAGCAGGGACATTTGTAGTGGAGACAGAAATAGATTTGAGAGGTTCTAGAAATGAAATGGAGGGGTAAGCCTTAGGCTTCAAGCTTGGTACCAATGGATGGTGGCACCATTCCCCAAGACAGGAAACAGTGGTAAAGAATCAAGCTTTAACATGGACATCATGAATGAAAGTCAGCCACGCTATACTTGAGGGGACTTTGAATCACCTAAGGGAAGAGGTCAAGAAGGTAGGTAGGCATCCAGGCAGGAATCAGAGGAGAGAACTGGGCAGGAGCTGTGCCTCTGTGAGTCGTCCATATCTCGGGTAACTGAACTCATGGCATGGCTGAGCCGGCTTAGGGAGAGAAGACAGGCTTAGAGGAGAAAGCCCAGTACCAAACCTCAATACTGGGAAGAGAGTGACCCTGAAAAGCAGGCAGAGCAAGATGAACCAGAGACAGGGGGAGAGCCAGGAGGGGGAAATGTCATGAAATCAGACAGTGGAGTGTTTCTGGAAGAAAAGAACAGGAAGTGTAGATGCGGATAAGGAATCAATTAAAATGAGGACCCAAAATGTCTACTGGCTTCAGCCTGTGGAGGTCACAGGTGGTTGAAGCAATAACTTAAGTGATGTGAAAGGAAAAGTCCACACGTAACTGATGGAAGAGAAAATCCAGGTAAGGAAGTGGAGACCCCATGACAAGAAGTCATTCCAGAGGTTTGGGTGTGAGAGCCAGAGAGGTAGGGTGATTTTGTTCTGGGTTTTTTGTTCTCCCCGTTGTTTGTTTATTTTGTTTTGTTTGTGTCACAGTATTAAGGGCCTGGTGCACACTTGGCAAGGGCTCCACCATTGAGCTTCACCCCATGGCCCTTTTTATTTTGAGACAGGGTCTTAATAAGTTGTACAGGTGCCTCTGGCCCCAAACTCATGAGCCTCCTGCCTCAGGCTCCTGAGTCACTGGGATCACAGGCATGTGCCAGGGCACCTGGTTTGTTCTGTTTTAATGAGAAAGAAATGAGCACATTTAAGTCAGTAGAAAGATCACAGAAAACAGCCTACTCAAAAACAGCATACTCAATGGTGAAAAACTGCAAGCTTTTCCTCTAAGATCAGGAAAAAGGTAAAGATACCCACTCTTACTTCTATTCAACATAGTACTAGAACTCCTAGCTAGAGCCATCAGGTAAGAAAAAGAAATACTATAAAAGGCATGCAAATAGGAAAGAAAGGAGTAAAATTAGCTCTGTTTGCAGTTGACAGGATACATACAGAAACTTCACAAAAATGTGAGAACTAATCATTAAATTCAATAAAGATATAGAATACAAAATATACAAAAATCAGTTGCATTTCTATACATCAATAACAGACTAAAGAATTAAGAAAGACATTTAAATTTACAATAGCACCAAAAAAGAATCAAATGCTTAGGAATACATAAACTTAACTAGGGAAGTGAAAGACTTGTATACTGAAAACTATGAAACATTAATGAAAGAAAATTAAAAAAAAAAATAAACACACAGGCAAGGGAGATAGCTCAATAGTAGAATGCTTGTCTAGCATGGGTAAGGGCATGGGTTGGATCCCCAACACTGGGATGAGGGAGAATGTAATCAGCAAAACCCAGAATTCAGGAAATTCCAAGGAATGACAGACTTTGCTTCTTTAACACTGGGAAGAAATAAACATAAATGGCAAAGAGGAGGAGAGAGAATCTATCTTAAAAGACATATCGACTCAATACAGTATGTATGGACCACAATGTTTAGATCCAGTTTCAAATCAACCAATCTTTAAAGAAATATTTATGAGGCTGGGGACATAGGTCTGTGGTAGAAAGGTAGAATGCTTGCCTAGCATACACAAGGCCCTGGGTTTGATCCAAACTTCACCAAAAACACTTACGAGACAATCAGAAAAATATGAATGCCAGGTGTCTGGTGATACTGAGAAATTACTATTCATCTTTTTAGGTGTGATAAAGGTATTGTGATTATGTTTTAAAAAAGAATCCTATATCAAAAATTGGAGGACATGGCAGTCCACTCCTGAAGCAATCTCGAAATGATCTCAGCCATTGAAAACCCTATGAGGGTCGCTGTAAGTCCGATCTGACTCAACAGCACCTAACAACAAAACAATTCCAGTATTTATGGCTAACTACAGAACATCCAAAGACATGAGGGAAGGAAGAAATGAGTACTGATGAAACAGTACCAGCCTCATGCTGTCAGCAGACGAAGCTTTTTAACAAGTACAGAGAGGTTCACTTGGTCTCTCTACTTTTATAACTGTTTGAAATATTCTACAATAAAGCTTTAAAACAAGAGCAATGTAGTAGACATCAATAAAATGTAGTGTGGCTTAAATGTAAAGAAAAAAATAACTGTGGGCTAGGGGTTAGGGAAACACCATGAGACAATTTGAGAAATGCCAATACTGTCAGGATATACTATGATATTAAAGAATAATCATTTATTGATTTTTTTAGGTGTGATAATATTTTGTTTATGCTTTAAAAAATAATCTTTAATTTAATCTCAATCTAAAAATATCCTTGTTGTTGTTAAGTGCCCTCAAGTCAGTGTCTGACTCATAACGACCCTACGTACAATACACGAAACAGTATTGTCAGTGCTTCTCTGCTGTTCATAGAGTTTGCAATGGCTGATTGTTTTTTGGGGGAGTGGGTTGCCAGGTCCTTCTCCCAAAAATATCCTTAAGAAACATAAGCTAAAATATTTACAAATAAAATGATATAATGTCTTGGTTTTACATTAAAATAATCCAGGGCAGGAAATAAGATTTTTTTTTTTTAAATAATGGTACTAGGGGGTTGAAACCAGGGTCTTGTACATACTTTGCAAGTGTTCTACCACTAGACTGCACTTTTTATTTTTTATTTTGAGACATGGTCTTGCTAAGTTATGCAGGCTGCCCCTGGCCTTGAATTTGCAATCCTCCTGCCTCCCAATTCACCAGTTGCTGGTATTAGAGTCATGTGCCACCAGACCTGGCTTAAGATCAGCTGGTAATAGTTGAAGCTGGATGTTGAGTATATTGGGGGGGGTGGTTATACTGTTCTACTTTTATATATTTAAAAATATCCTTAATAAAAGATTTAAAATAAATGTTCTCTCTCCTCTAAAAAACCTATTTCATATTTTTACCTGCTTTGTTTCCTATACATTCCTATAAGCAGCATGAAGGCTTTCATTCTCATCTTTACCAATAATAGAAAGATTCCCTCTAAGTTTAGCACATTACAGGTGTTTTAATAATTATAACTCTAAAGATTTGCCTATCATCTTTTTAAAAAATCAACTGCATTTTGCCAATATGAGAGGTCCATACTATTGGAGTCTAAAACATTTATGTTCCTTATAATTAGGATGGGTTTAAATATAAATAAGATGGTATGCCTGGCACAGAATCGAGAAGTGTTTCAATCTGTTGTACATAGGGTCGCTATGTGTCGGACTCAATTTGATGGCACCTAACAACATTGCGGTAAAATTCAAGGAATATAAAAAATAAGAATAATCTTAACAAATTAATCCATTGAATTAGCTTTCTTACTTCCTAACTTCAGGATTTGAGAGGTATTCTCTCTTCGCATGGCCCTAGTTTTCTACAGCACAAATCTCAATGCTGTACAAACTAGTCTTACCCTCTGGAGGATCCCTAAGTCCACTGTCAGTCATGTTTGTGTTTTATCTCTTCAGAGTTTGGGACACTTTTTTTTTAGCATCTGATTTTCCTTGTGAAGATATCTTGTTTTCTTCTTGTCCCAAGTCCCAACAGACTATGCTTCCCATGGGCCCAGGAAACAAGGCATATATACAGTAACTAAAATAAAATGAAAAAAATTAAATGACTTCTTATCCATTCAAGGGAAAACACCAATTTCAGCTTCATTTATTAAATCTCTTTAGTGAGTAGTAGTATTTCCTCTGAAATCTTAAGAAAAATTGCTTTCTGGCTTTCATCGGTACCACACTCCAATTCCTAGACCCCAGAAAGATAAAATCTCCACACTTAACTTTGTATAGGTGTCACAATCTCCTATATATTCCGGGGTATATATTCCATTGCTGCCCTGAAACAATGTGAAAAGTAAAATCAAGTGACCAGAATCTTAAGGAGAATAGCTTTGAAATGAAATAATAAATACTTCTAAAAGTAGACCTGGAGGTAATCACTGTAGATTTCCTTTATGTCTTCAATTTCTGTCCCATGTTATTTTTCACAACATGCTTATCAGAAGCTTTTGCTTATTAAAAGTGCCACCTACAAACTATGATGACTGTCTTGAAGTACTGGGAAATGCACATTTGGAATCACATCACTACCGTCTTCATGGCTTTCTCCCAGCAAGGTTTTTTTTTTGTGTGTATTTGTTTTTTTGTGGTACTGGGGAGTTGAACCCAGTGCCTCACACATGCTTTTACAAGTGCTCTACCACTGAGCTGCACTCCTAACCCATTTTTAAAATTTCTCTTTATTAGTAAATGATGATGGAGTACAGAGTAATACAGTGCTGGCTTTTTCCATTATGCATCCTTTACATCACTTCTGGCAACACTTTCATCAACCCACAAGGTTTACAGAGGCTTATGGCAAATATGTAGTAAAACTCAAATGCATATTTGAGTTATATTTCCCTACTCTTTCCAATGTACTCATGAAGTTGCGCCTAGCCCATTTTTTACTTTCTTATTTTGAGACGATCTCACTAAGTTATGCAGGGGGCCCCTGGCCTGAAATTTATGATCCTCCTGCCTCTGCCTCTCGAGTCACTGGGATTACAGGTGTGCACCACCACACCAGCTATTCCCCAGCAGGCTTTTGTAAAATACAGAGACAGATAACCTTTTATACAATTCCTTTTTATGTGGTGCTCAAAGAAGACAGATAAATTATAACAAGCTTTATACAAAATAAAATCAGAGGCAATTTATAGGCAATAAAAATCATATTATCTTATAGTAAATCTTATTATCAAAAAAAAACTGATCAGTACATTAATCTTCAGTACCTGTTAAAATGAGATAAAGAATTACTATAAGGATTGAATACAAAAATATGTGAAAGAGCTTTGTAAACAGCATCTTTGATAGCCTAGAGATACTTACCAATTAGCCTTCATGTTTTTTTCCCACAGTACTCTTATAAATTTAATGTTACAAATATTTAATTAAAAATTATCATTCCAAATATCTAGCAAAGTGCCCAGTATATAGTAAGAACTCCGTATTTATTTTAAAAGAATTTTACATAAATGAATGTACGGCCAAGAGTGATATAATATATAAATTGGAAGAAAAGGGAGGAGTTAGGGACAGGCCTTTCTTTCCGCTGGCATGAACACCTTGGAACATGTTTCAGATTTGTAGAGTTCCATGTCACTTCTTTATCTTTTTTAAGCTCTTAGGTTTGGGCTTTCAGCTCTTTTTTTCCTCCTCTCAGTATAGGGGACTGACCCCAGGGCCTCATGCATGTGAGGCAAGTACTCTACCACTGAGCTACATTCCCAACTCTCAGCTTTTCTTTTAACTGTTATCATATGTTAGTTACAAGGAGGACTTCTCTCCTATACTACTGCAAAAGAGAAAACTGAACATTCCCAGTCCTTTCAAGGTTTCTTAAACATAAAAAAAAATTCTTGCCAATCAAAACCCAAAAAACAAATGAGTAAAAAAAGTCCTAGGTACCAGTAAAAAAAAATTAGAAAGTAAAGATGGCATTCACAATAATGGTAAGATACCTAGTAACAGGGCTGGGATTTAGCTCAATGGGTAGAGTGCTGCGCTGCAGTCTCTGAGGCCCGGAGTTCAATTCCCAGCACTGCAAAAATGGGAGAAGGGCCTGGCAATCCACTCCCAAGGCAATCCCGAAGCACTCAGCCATTGAAAACCCTATGAGGGTCGCTATGAGTCGGATACCGACTTGACGGCACCTAACAACAACCACCAACAGTGTATATGAGTTTTTTGGGAGCAGGGCCTGGCAATCTACTCCCAAGGCAATCCCAAAGCAGTCAGGCATTGAAAATCCTATGAGGGTCACTATGAGTCGGATACCGACTCCACGGCACCTAACAACAACAACAACAACCTAGTAACAAACTCTAAAAGGTATCTGGGAATCAATTTAACCACAGATGCGCAAGAACTCTGGAGAGAGGTGAATTTTGTAGTATGTAAGTTACACTTGGGTAAAACTTATTTTAAAAAGAACTTTAGAGTGAGAAGTATAAAACTTTATTGAAAGATATAAAACAGACCTAAATAAATTTTAAAAACATACCATGTGCATAGACAGTAAGAATCAAAATCACTGGTACAAAATTTTCTCCAAATGAATCTATAAATTCTATGCAATTACAAACAAAATCTCTAGTGAGTTTTTGACTATTGTTAGCTTCTAATGGAATGTCTAATGGAATGGACAAACTGATTGTAAGATTCACAAAGATCAAGCAGCACAAGATCAAGAAGAGTTAAGGTAACTGAAGAAAGGAGGCTACCTTCACTAGGTACTAAAATTTATTAAAAACTCATAGAAACAATAGGGCACTCATTCAATAATAGACAACATACAGAACAGAGTCAAGAAATACATGTATACATTTGTAAAGAAGATTGGCTAAGTGATAAAAGATAAAATATGGAGCAATGAATAAATAGAGACAACTGACTAGTCAAATGGGAAAAAA
The DNA here is from genome assembly GCA_007922755.1 of Pedetes capensis. Classification (NCBI taxonomy): domain Eukaryota; kingdom Metazoa; phylum Chordata; class Mammalia; order Rodentia; family Pedetidae; genus Pedetes; species Pedetes capensis. The sequence continues at coordinate 15,854 of VMDO01003453.1, read as the reverse complement.
ATTAGATTTCTACCTCCTACCTCACACAAAAATCAATTCTAGATTAACAATCTAAATACAAAAATCGAATCTGTAAAAATTTCAGAAGAAAATATTAAATGTCTTTACAACTTCAAGGCTTTCTTAAACAAGAAATAAAATACACAAACCATAAAGGAAAATCTGACAAATGTGATCACATCATAAAATTCTTAATTAATACACAAGAAAAAGTAGCAGAGTTAAAAAGTAAGTCACTGACTAGCAAAATACTTGCAGAACATATAACTAATAAGGGACTAATATCCAGAACATATAAAGACTCCCCAAATTAGTAAAAGACAGTGCTACAAAAAGTGGGCAAAAGAAATTAACAAGCATTTCAAAAAAGAGGAAACCTCAAAGTCTAATGAATATGTAAACAGGAGAGTCAAGGAAATGCAAAAGAAATTAAGGGCTCAATAACATTTCACAACCAGCAGATTGGTAAAGTTAAAAATTGGGCAACACTAAGTGTTGGTGAAGTCTTGGAAATCAGAGAGTGCTTTAACTCTATTGGCAGTGAAGGCAACTGTTAACTACAACCTGCAAGAGGAAGATGGCAAGTTGAGTTTTCTATGTATTTTGCAAATTGGCAACTCCACTGTACTAGAGAAACTCACTCACATGCCCAAGGATGTCAGTTACAGTATTGTTTAAAGCGAGTGGACATGAGGTGGGTTTAAAAAATGTGATCTAGTCGTACAATGTAATAGTATATACAGCAATTAATTAGATTGTCTCAAAAAATTATAGAAGTACAGTACTTCAGCATTTATATAAAATTTATGAAGCATCAAATAATGCTAAGTAGAATGATTTAAAAAGAATTGAGCAAGGAGCTAAAAGGAAACCAACTACAGATACATGCTAAAGCATGGAGGAATCTAAAAACAAGTAAAAGAGGCCACAGATAAGAATCTACATCAGGGCTGGGTAGAGAGATAGAGCCCTAGCATGCATGAGGCCCTGGATTGGATCTCCAGGATTGCAAAAAAGAATATAGTACATGTCAAAAGACTCTATTTACAGGAAATTCCATAATAGGCAAATGATTATGATCTACCTGACAGAAAACACATTAGTAGTTACTAGCGGAAGGAGTACAGAATGAAGAGCAGAATGAAGAGATCTGGGGTAATGAAAGTGTTAACATCTGTCATCAAACTCAAAGTCTGCATATTCTTTGTATGTAATTATTTTCAATGAACTTTATTATAAATAAACAGAACTAAATGCTTTTAAGAACTGAATGTATTATTTGATAACTAATTACACTGCAGTAAAAAAGAATCAGAAAAGGAATCATCACAGATGTTTTTGCAATTCTACAAATATTTAGGGCTGGGATTTAGCTCAGTTGGTAGAGTGCTGTGCTGCAGTCTCTGAGGTCCTGAGTTCAATTCCTAGCACCGCAAAAATGGGAGAAGGATCTGGCAATCCACTCCCAAGGCAATCCTGAAACAGTCAGTCATTGAAAACCCTACCAGGGTGGCTATGAGTCAGATACTGACTCGACGGCACCTAACAACAACAACAACAAAAGTTTAACACACATCTTTCCTTTTACAAAGCATACATCCATCCTGTAGCTTCATTCAGACCCTTTGTAACCCATCACCTCTGTTCACAGTTGAAATGGCATTCCCTTGCAGCTACAAGGAAGAAGTGGGATAAAAATGGAGTCTCTTGACACATCCTCCAAAAAGTCACACGGATAGGTATCTGAGAAATCTGGAGGCCACTGTTAAGAGACAGGTCAAACAGTGTCTAATCCATACAAGGAAATGTGCTCATTAGGAATTTCATAATGAAAGTGAGGCTGCCCCACCCTGATCAAAAGTAGGGTTTTCAAAGACTGTAACTGTAGGGAAAACCAATTCATAAAGCTGTCCAAAAGAAGACACTTTTAAAGGCCCACGTACTTCATATGGGATAAAAGGGATTTGCTTTCAGTGAATTCCTTACAAGTTCAGCTGTGAAATGTGTCAGTGATGATGATGATTCATTCTTCTACTTAAAACTTAACTCATTCTCCGACAGTCATCTCTACTTCCCTGTAATCCTGGAATCTGCAGCAAAACTTAATTGTCTGGACAGGTGAAAGCTGAAAAATTTATCCTCCATTTATGGAGAAGGCATTAGATGGTAGGCTGAGAAATGCCTGGCCTAATTTTGATTTCCTGGAACTTCTCTAAAGAAGGACACAAGTTTGCCTCACTGGTTCCTTTACAAATGGGCTGCCCTGTACTGTCCTTTAAGATGCCCTTTTTCTGTTTCATCTCATTGTACAATGGTAAATGCTTTGACAACCTGGCAAGTACACCAAATGGCTTTGCATTGCAGTCATATAACCTAGTTTAGAAAACTCCAACATAAAAATTAAGTAGCTGGACACAGTGGTGCACACCTGTAATCCCAGCACTCATGAGGCTGAGGCAGGAGGACTGACAGGAATTCAAGGTCAACCAGGTGTACACAGCGGGTTCCAGACCAGCTTGGGCTATACAGCAAGGCCTTGTCTCAAAAAACAAAAAAGAAAAGCTGGGCGCAGTGGCGCACACCTGTAATCCCAGTGGCTTGGGAGGTGGAGGAAGGAGGATCACAAGTTCAAGACCAGGGGCAGTCTGCGTGACTTAGTGAGACCCTGTCTCAAAAGGTAAAAAAATGGGCTGGGGGTGCAGCTCAGTGGTCCAGCATGCAAGCAAAAGGCTCTGGGTTCAAACCCCAGTACCAAAAAAAAAAAAAAAAGAAAAAGAAAAGAAAAGAAAAGAAAAACTTAAGTGCTCTAAGTATAACTAAAAATTGATATATATTACAAATTAATATATAAATTTGAAACTAGTGAAGTGTTGGAAGTATTCGATTTTTTCTCATTTTCTACACTTTTTACATATGTAAGTACATAATTAGAATATATACATGGAAAGTATACACATCAATTTTCATTTACTGCTTGCCTCTCTAAGAAATTGGGTTCAACTGTACATGTAAAGTTTCTAAAAAATAAATAAAAAGAACCCAGGTAAATGTGGCAAAATGTTAATGTTGTTTCAGACCTGGGTTACATAAGTGTTTGTTATTCTCTGTGTTTTTTGTTTGATGTAATTTGTGATTTTTAAAAATAACAAAATATATTCACCTCTGCAGGAAAAGTATCAAAAAGAAGGTCCTGTAATGATAAAGCTTTTAGAGCACAATGAACTTCTATCACAACAGTAGGCGTCAACCACAGCCTCCTAAACATTTTGTCACAAACAGGAAGAGATAGACAAAGAGAAGCAGCCTGTGAAAACAAAACTGGGGCTGGCAGAGAAGTGGGACCTTATCCAACCTCCAGTCTATCCTGCAAACCTCTGGTGTGGCCAAGGGAACCAAGGAAAAGGAGAGAGAAGATAGAGATCTCTGGGAGACATGGGGCAAAGGGAAGGGCTATGCACTAGGAAGCACTAATATTTAAACTTTTTAAACAGGAGGAGAGAGAAATTAAAAGTTTAACAGCTAAGAACAAAAGGTACTCAGTCATTCCAGGATGGAAATTTACATACAAATGCCATCATGACAAATGTACTGGAGTTAAGGGTCCAATAAGTTTGTTTTTTAAAAAAACTCTTTTTTGGTAAAGTATATATACCATTTTAGGCTCTCAAGATAAAAAGAAACATATCTTACCTCCCGAGCAATTTACAATCCTGCTGTGGACACAAGTAACACATAAACCATACACAACTATAATAGCTAGTATTTATTATATTCTTGATACTAGGCAGGAAAATACTTTATGTGCCAATCCATTTAAACTTCACAAGAATTGTACAAAGTACAATATTCCCACTATTTTCCAGATGAGATGAGACACAGAAAGTTAAGAACCTTCCCCAAGAACACGGAACTACTAAGAGTAGAGTCAGGATTTGAATTCAGGTAGTCTGTGGGACTCAACATTTCAATCACACATTTAAAAAAGCTTGTAGCAAACACACTGCATAGCCTTATTTTTGCCTGTTTGCTTGCCTGGACCTCTTTTGTCTGTAATTTAGAGATGAGTCTTTCCTCAGTCACCCAAAACTTACTCTAGAACAGTTGCTTCTAGGTTTGAACAATGATTCCAGCACATACAGCCCGAGTGAACCTACATATTTCCTTCAACTTTTCTCAACTTGTTTATTTCAGTGTTATGGAAAGTCTCAGTTGATAAATCATACAGCAATGACATCTACCATAATTAAGATTACAAATGGGCCTAAAACATGTGACAAGGATCTGCCTTGGGTCATCCATCCCTCCAGGCCTCTTATCCTTTACATCTAAGACCATGTGACTCACAACTACCGGCTTACTTCAGTCCCATGATCAATATTGTCCTTCATTAGGAGATTTATATTTTTGATAATTTAGCATCAAGTTCTAACTGGCTTTAATCCTCATCTTAAAACTAAGATTTTTACCTTATTCTTTACTTCTAATTTCTGCCTTGTCCTCAACTTTTTTGACTCCTGAAATGTGACATATGATCCGTGTGACATATGATTGGTATATATTATCAGAACCTTTCCTTGTCCTAAAGTGTGACATACAACTGTGTGGCACATGATTGATATGAGACCTAAACCCCACAACAGTATGAGGTAGGTATTACTACTGCCTATTTCGGAGATGAAGAAACTAGATATAAAGTGATTAAAATGACCAAGGTGATTCAATAGTGTCAGAATACAACCCCAGCTGCAAGGTCATTATTTTTCCTCCATAAAAAACAGTTTGAAAGCTGTGTCCTCAAAATTCCACAGACACTCAAGGGTTGCCAGGGGAGATCAGAGAAATGAAAGGGATATGGCCCATCTCATTTTTACAGACAGCCATAACATGAAGACTGCCATATAGTCTTTGGATGCCATAGCCTTATTTTTGCCTGTTTGCTTGCCTGGACCTCTTTCGTCTGTAATTTAGAGATGAGTCTTTCCTCAGTCACCCAAATCCCATCAAAGCCACCTCTTTGGTGGATATATTTTCTTCCCGGTATACCCCAGCATGTTTCCACTCCCAAGTCTGCCATAAAATAAAAGTAATTATAAGTCATTTTAGACATGTTACCATTAGGTATAAGCAATATTATCAAGTGTTCCACACTAAAAAAGTACAGACTAATATAATTTAAAATACTGAATATCCCACATTATTTATTAGAAGTTTTAGCAACCTACGTATTTTAATAAAATTCATTATGAAATACCAACTACAAATTATCCTATAATAATCTGCAATATTCTAAGCCATGAAGTCATACTAAGAAGCCCTAAGCTGAAAAGCTACAAAGGCTTCCTAAATGGTCTCCTTTGATCAATTTTATGAGCTCTTCTATACAAGTTGATTTCTAAGAACTATGTAATTGTTGTTGTTGTTATGTGCAGTCAAGTCGGCATCCGACTCATAGCAACCCTATGTACAACAGGTGAAACACTATTGTTACTACTTCTCTGCTATTAGGGTTTTCCATGGCAAATTTTTTGGGAGTGGGTTGCTGGATTCTTCTCCCAAGCCTATAGAGTTCCCAGGTGGTCTCCCAACCAAATACTACCCAGGCCCCACCCTGCTTAGCTTCCAAGATCTGACAGCATCGGGCACCACAGTGGTAAAGCTGCAGGCTAACCATGTAATAATTGTGTTAAAATGTAATCGTGTTTAAAGACAAAGTACCTTTCTTAATGTACTATTAAAATGCATATTTTTATTCCTTTCTTTTGCCCATATACACATGTAGCTTGTAACAATACCAAACAAAACAGTCCTGATTAGTTAAAAAGAAAACAATGTGGCTATTGTTATGGACTGAAATGTTAACAGTGCCCTTCAGTCTAACAGGAAACCTCTTATGTCATTAACAACAACAACAAAGTACAATAAATACAGATTGAATATCCCTTTCCAAAATACTTGAGATCAAAAAGTGTTTCTAATTTTGGAATATTCGAATAGATTTTACTGGTTTGGGATCCCTAATCTGAGAATCTGAAATCAGACATGCTCTACATCCTACAATTTTGAGCACTGACTAAATGCTCAAAAGTTTCAGATTTTAGACCATTTCAGATTTCAGATTTTCTGTTAGGGTTGCTCAACCTGTATTACTACCTTGCAGTATTATGAGTACCCACTCAGCTTCCATCCTTTAAATCAGATAAGCATGCACCACAGATGTGCTGCTGCAGTGTTTATCAACGTATGGTCCATAAAGTACCTGCGTAAGAACCTCCCGAGGTGCTACTTATACAGATTCCTGGGCCCTACAAGCAACTTAAGGAATTTTTTTGTGGTACTGGGGGTTGAGCCCAGGGCCTTGCGCTTGCATGCTTTCCAAGTGCTGGACCACTGAGCTGCACCCTCAGCCCATTTTTTTACTTTCTAAGATAGGGTCTCAGTAAGTAACGCAGACTGCCTGTGGTCTCGAACTTGCAATCCTCCTGCTTCTGCCTCCCAAGCCACTGGGATTACAGGCATGCGCCACCGCGCCTGGCTAGGAACTAAAATTTCTATAGACTAAGAAATCTGCATTTTTAAAACAAGTTCTCCCAAGTACTGTTTAGGTGCTGATTTGAGAAATTAATGGTACAAATCTCTTTACTATGACCTTACAATGTAAATGAGTTGGTTAAAACATAAACTAAAACCTTTTTCTATTTTCCTAATACTTAAAATTTCACATACATAGAATGTTTCTTAGTATGTATCCTTGGAGCATAGATATTCTCTAATAACTGAAAAAATTTTAAGGAACAGTAACAATGATCATAATACCATCTTAAAAAACACTATCCCAAAGTAAATTTTCACTTTTTAGGAATTGCTTGAAAATAACAAATGGATTCTTCATTACAAATTAACGACTGACTAGTCTTCACTCAATTTGGCAGTCCACACAGTTTATTCAGCAATACAACAGGAGACTCCAGCATGATAGACAAAGGGCAGATACAGGTTGGATCTCTTGGGGTACATTGTTTAAACAAATAACTTTAGGTTTCACATGTGACAAATATGATTTGTTGCATATCAACAACCATTCATCCCTCATGTCTTCCTTCCTAAAAAAAAATTCTGATTTTTATCAGTGGAGGTAATCTGCTTTTACCTGGGCAAGGCTGACCCCATTTGCCAGGCTGCAATTCTACTTTGCCTGGCTTTCCTAGGCTCCCTTGTGAACCAGTACCTTCTAATGAGATATAAAAGAAATCTGCTAGAGACTTCTGGAAAGATTTTATTTCCATATAAAAGACAAACTTGAGAAGAGAAAGCCTTTTGTTCCCTACTTCTAGCCTTTGGTTAGAATTGAAAAGTTTGGCACGACAACGAACCATATTGTACACATTGAGGAAACAACCATAAGGACAAAAAGCAAACATCCTAAAGAACCCAGGGCAGGGAGGACAGAAAGAACTTGGGTCCTTGTAACATTGTTGAGCTGCTGTGCAAACACTAGATTACTTAGAATCTTACATAAATTTAAAAAATTGTTCAGAGGCCTCTGAGATGTTTTCAACGCTTTTCTAAGTTGCCTAACTCCAACTTTGGTTCTATGATTTTCATGAATAAAACAATGCCAGAATGTGGACAATGTTCAGCAAGACTTTCTTAATTCTAAGAAAAAAGCTTCCATTAGACTGTTCTTAAATTATATGGAGTCAAGCCTGATCATTTCTTTTGTTATAAATGTCATAGTACAAGTGCTTTTCCATTTCCAAGTCAGAACAAAAGTTCAGTCACGACACAGACAGGACAGTCTTTGGTTATGCAGAGCCAAGTTAAGTGTAAACAGGCAGCATTTTTACATGTTTTTATGTAACCTATGTAACTGTTGCCTAAAAGAAATGTGATTTCTCTGACAGTAACCAATTATCAATATTGTGAAAGCCACATTGAAGATGGACTAAACAGAGTCAATAATAAATGATCATATATGAATAAACTATATACATACATTCACACATACAGATCTCTCTCATCTCTGATAAATGTATAAGAGGCAGAATTTAGAACAACGTAGTTTCTTATTAAAAATCTATTGGAAAAGCTAAAATCTAGCTACAATGAGAATGCTTTTCCACAAAAGTTATTGTTAGAAAAATAATTATGGGCATATAGTATGGGGCCTCCCCTCCAAGACTCCATTATCATATATCAATACTTAGGCTGTGGAATTTTCCAGGAGGAGCAAGCTAGTTCCAAAACATCATTGATAGGGATTATAGATTAGTCTGTTCAAGATGAATGGTCTGGCTGGAATACTGACTAAATTCATGCTGAACAAAAATATGCATAAACCCCAGAAGCAGACGCAACAATTTAAGCAGTTCCCAATGTAGTGTCAGTCAAGGTCAGATTTAGAAATGAGGACTGGGGGCATAGCTCAGTGGTAGAGCATTAGCCTAGCATGCACAAGGCCCCAGGTTCAAACCCCAGCACCAACAGGAAAAAAAAATTAGTTATTTTTTTCATCCCCCCTGGGCTACTAGCACAAAGCTCTCTAGTCTCCATGATTTTGACTGTGGTAAAAGTTATTTGCTTTGGCCAAGCTTTTTGTTTAAGGTTTTATCTGTTCTGGTCAAGATTAATTGTAATGCAGGGTTAAAACCAGCTACTCTGGAGTCATGTATCCTTTTTCTAACCAGTGGAGGACCCAGAAGAAATGGATGGCAAGCTTTCTCAAAGGTCCACCTGGTAAGATTTTGAGGAGCCCATTCAAGTGGGAAAGACCAAGGAAGAACAAGGCTTCTATTAGCAGGATTATCAGGATAACATTCAGGACAGTAATCAGCTCTGTTAATACGGTCTAAAAATACTTGGTAACATTCATTTTCAACAAGTTCAGTTTGGTACAACCAATGGCCTAGCTCTAAACTAGGGAACCACTGTTGCCCACAATCAGGGCAATGTGAATTATCAGAGAACATCTCAACTTTGAAAGATAACACAAGGAGCAATATAACAGCAAAGGCAATAATGACAAAGAGTCACCCGAATTATCAGTCCTGTGACAGGTACGCTTTAGTAATTTCTCAGTTCAACCAGCATTACTTGAAAGTTAAATTTGTCTTGCACCTCAGCGCAATTCTTCAAGATTTCGTTGTCTATTTTTCACTCAATTGCAACTCAGTCTCTGAACTCAGGGACCAATCCAGTCTATAATGTTATTGGTCACTTACTAGTCGGTCTTGGAATAGCTCCTTCAAATCTCAGCTTCTTAAGAAAAGGTCGGGCTCTAGTCTCAATTATTTTTTTTGTGTGTTATCAGCTGGTGGTGATGTCACAGAGAGGCACTTGGCTTACTCTGCTTTGTTGGTAAGGTTATTAGGTTTGGTGAAACAGATGAGCTGGCAGGTCCAGTGAGTCTTTTGTTGGTGCTGGCACTCTTGCTGTTGCAATGCACGTACCCAAATCTTAAGGCCTTGGCACTTTACAGCAATGTAGCAGGGTCAGGAAAACCTGGTACAGTCCTTGAGTGTGGATCCAATGAAGTCTGTCTTGAGAGGACCTTAATCTGGACCCAGTCACAGACAAGTAGTTGATGTTGAGTTTGTTGGAGGATCTGGAAATGCGTCACATACCTGTAAATGATAAAACTTCAGACGACTCATATGGGCTTTGCAGTTGCTCACAATATTATCAGAAGCATGCATTTGGAAATTATTTGAGCCAGTCAAGGTAGATGAGAACTGTCTCATGGGTTTCCCCATAACAATTTAATATCAGTTCAAACCAATTTATCTTTTGGAAGTTACTCTTAGGCACATATAGGCTCCAGAAAGGGCTTTGGATCATTTAGGATTTATACTAGGATTAGCTTTTTTTTTTTTTAGGCCTGCTTTTTTTTTCCTATTCCTTTTGAACTCTGGGAATAAGAAGGTCTGCATAATCATGTTCAATCTGGTAAAATTTTGAAATGTTTTATGTGGAATGGGTGCCATATATGGTATTCTCATAACGTGTGGGATAATATTAACAACAATAGCCTTTACGTTATAGTCTTCATTCAATCAGGAAAAAGCTAACAAAATTATTACATAATATTCTTAATAGCTAAACATAGAGAGTTGGACAAAACCCTTTGAAATCTGAAAAAGAAACTAAGGAAGTAGGTCTCACTCCCCACCTCTATCCGTATAGGCTGATAAACACTGGCAGTTTGAGAAGACAAGTAAGGCATAGCCCTGAGCAACAGATCTGAGTTATTCATAGAAAATGCACAGTAAATCAGCTGGAATTTACAGATGCTATCATCCTTTGTGGGGCTGGGATTTAGCTCAGTTGGTAGAGCGCTGCGCTGCAGTCTCTGAGGACCCAAGTTCAATTCCCAGCACCCCAAAAATGGGAGAAGGACCTGGCAATCCACTCCCAAGGCAATCCCGAGACAGTCAGCCACTGAAAACCCTGTGAGGGTCGCTATGGGTCGGATATCGACTCCACAGCACCTAACAACAACAACAACAATCATCCTTTGTACACCCTCATGACCCTGAATGTAACATGTAAACAAGGTGGGCCTATACAAGGAACTTGATGGCCACCTGGAAGCACTGCAGATTATGAAACTACAGTATGTACCTAGCCCTTCCGCAGTGATCTTTCTGTAAATTCAGAGGCTTGATCATGTGAGAACAAGAGGGACACTGGGGTGATATAGGCGGTAAAACTGTAAGAAACTGGCCAGAAAAGCACTACAGCCAGGGTTGTCATCAGCCAAAGCATTTTCGATACAGACTCTCAAGAATAGCTCTGATTCTCTAATTTTAAAACGGCAAGTTGAAAAGACAACTGAAGAGCCTCTGATGTCATATGGGGCTTTATTTTGATGAGAACCACAGGGGAAGTGAAACAGAGTCAGTGTAGATGTACTGATGTGTTTTTTTGAGGTTAGATAACAATCTTGGGTGAGAGCTACCAATTCAGCCCTTCACACAGGATGAACAAAAGGCACGGTTCCTGACTCAAGGACTTACTAGGTGCTGACAGTATAGGAGGTAACAGATTTCCCTGAGGGTCTGTTCACAAGAGCAGACATAATAAAAGTTTCAGTTCCTGGATTAAATCTTGGGTGTCTAGTCATGGTACAGACTATAAGAAATAAAACCTCTACAATCATATAGCTCATTGAACATAAACAATAAAAGCAAAGTTGTATGACTAAGTCTGACATTTAAAAAATAGAGAATTTTAGATTTTTAGAGTGAAACCAGGGAAATGCAATTAAAACAACAGCACTGTTTCATATCCAGTAGGATCGCAAAAAAATTAACAAATTTAACAATGAAGGCTTCACATACTCTAGGCAAAATTACCATAGGATTCCACATCTCCATGCACAAGAGAAAGCCCTAAAGGTCCCAAAGGCTCTGAATAATTCTAAACCTTCCCCCAACCTTCATCCCTTCAACTTCAAGAGTCAAACAAGCAGCAGAGTTCCAAGTACTTCTGAATCAAGAGACCTTCATGTTCCAGATATTTCAGATAAGCTGCCCCTCCCTTAGTCCTTCAAACCACTGTAGGTAAGAGTCAAAAGGAGGCTCCACTCAAACCACCATGTATTACCAGCCTCCTCACCCATTCTTTAGCCTTATTACTACTAGATTAAGGAGTGAAGACAGGGGCCCCAAAAATGCTCTTGGAAAGATCCTGTCCCCCAGCATTCATAGTTTCACTACTTTTATTTGTTTGAAAGCACTGGGACCAATCTCATACCCACATCTCTGTTCAAGTCAATCACTACAGGAAGCCCAGGCCTTCCTGGTTATATTTTATCCCCCTCATTCTCAGCACAGCTCCAAGAGCAGTGAGATAGTATCTACTCCCTTGTTTTACGTTTTCCCCATAAAATACGTACCACTTTGCTATGTTATACATTTTAGCTATTTTCTTGCCAATAAAATATAAAAGGCCTGGGAGCCTTCTGTATTTTTATTTACTGCTACAAGGGCCTAATAAACATTTCTTAAATAAATATATGAAAAGAATAAAAAGTAACTTGAATCCTTATACTCTGATGATAGGAGTGTAGTACAACTACTTTTGGAATTAATTTGTTAGTAACTAGTAAAGCTAAAGATGTGCAACTGTAACTCAGCAATTCTACTCTTAGCAATATACCCTAGAGAAACTTGCACGTCTTTAAAAACACAAACAGCAAAATGTCCATCAATAGTAAAATGGATAATAAACTGAGGTACTGCCACACAATGGAATACCATACATATAGACATAGATGAAATTCAAGAATGCTGAGCTTAAAAAAAAGAGTAGCTGAGCTGGGCATGGTGGCGCATGCCTGTAATCCCAGCGGCTTGGGAGGTGGAGACAGGAGGATCGCAAGTTCGAGACCAGAGACCAGAGACAGTCTTCGTAACTTAGTGAGACCCTGCCTCAAAAAAGTAAAAAAATGGGCTGGGGGGGTGCAGCTCAGTGGTCCAGCACTTGCAGAGCATGCAGGCACAAGGCCCTGGGTTCAATCCCCAGTACCACCCAAAAAAAAAAAAAAAAAAAAGAGTAGCTGAAGAAAAAAACATACACAGACTCATATAAACTTTCCACCTATGTAAAGTTTCAAAAGAATATAAAATCAATATATTGTCTAAAGATAAATATGCAATAAAGCTAAAAAAAAGCATAATAAGCAAACAAAATAATAATTACCTTTGATAGGGGAAAGAAGGCATTTCAAAGAATTTCAAAGATAACTATAATTCTTTTTTTCTTTTAACTGGTGGAGGAACAAGAATGTTCACTATAACATAAATCCCAATAACCTACAGCCTCTTGATTCAATAGTTTATAATTTAAAAAGAGTAGGGTGGAGATAGTAATGAGAGAGAAAGAAAATAAGCAAAACCAAGCTTTCACACCAGGGACAAGTAAAGCAGCAACAGTCACCCTGCTCAGAGGCAAATTGGGTGTCAGATATTGGGTTAAGGAGAAGCTGGACAGCAGGGCCTGGTGGTGTACGCCTACAATCCCAGCACTCAGGATATTGAGGTAGGAAGATCAAGAGTGCAAGACCAGCCTGGGGTACATAATGAAACAGTCTCAAAAACCAAACAAACACAAAAATGGAGCCCTAATGTAGCATATGTATCTTTGTTTTTCTCATAAAATGCCAAGCACCATCTTGTCATAGAAATAAGGTAAAAGAAGCTTACTTAATGTTGGCATGAAAGAGTTTAGCCCTAGCCATGGCACAGGCCTGTAATCCTGACAAATTGGGAGGCTGAGGGAGGAGGGTTCCAAGTTCAAGGGCAGTGAAACCTTGTCTCTAAACAAATAAATACATAAAAACAGGGCCTGGCATTGCACCTCAGTATCACTGAGCACTTGCCTAGCATGTGCAAGGACCTGGGTTCAAATGTCCTCCTTAACCCCATTACCACAAAAAGAAAAAAAATCTATCTGAGCCAGGTGCTATGGCTCACACCTATAACCCCAGCAACTTGGGAGGCAGAGGCAAAAGGACCATGAGATCAAGGTCAGAGGCAGCCTGCATAACTTAGACCACATCTCAAGATTAAATATAAAAATTTGGGCTGGGAGTGCAGCACAGTGGCAAAGCATTTGCACAGTTATGTGAGAAGCCCTAGGTCCAACTACTCAATACTGCAAGAAAAAAAAAAGGGGGGGTAATACCACCCTTTATTTGGAGGGGAGTTGTTCCAGGGGTTTGAACCCAGGGCCTTCCACATGCTAGGCAAGTTCTCTACCACTCAGCTGTAATCCCAGCCACTTTTTAACATTTTTTTTTTCAGACAAGGTCTCACTAAATTGCACAAGCTGCCTCTAGTCTTAAACTTGCAATCCTGAGGCATATGTCACTGCTCAGTCTTCTTTTTGAATGTACACACTCTATAACAGTTTTTGAATGTACACACTCTAAAACAGGAGTGTCCAACCTTTTGGCTTCTCTGGGCTGCATCAAGTATAGAAGTAGTATCTTGGGCTGCATATATATAATATAGTTAGTGTATGCACATGATAAGACTCTTAAAAAATATTTTATGTTTAGAAAAATGAGAGCAATATAAATTTGTGGGGCCACATCACTAGCTGTCCTGGGCCACATGCAACCTGCAGGTTGGACATGTCTGCTCTAAAACAATTTTGATGAAAATATATTGTAAAAATAAGTGCTCCTAAGAAAAGTCTTCAATTTATTTTGTGAGGAGCCACTTTTAATTTGCCTGCAGTCATATCACTGTGGTGTCCGATCCCATCAGATCTCAGAAGCGAAGCAGGGTGGGGCCTGGTTGGTACTTGGATGAGAGACCACCTGGGAACAACAGGTGCTGTAGGCTTGGAAGAAGGACCTAGCAACTCACTCCCAAAAAATAATCATCCACTGAAAACCCTATGAACAGCAGAGCAGCAGTAACAATACTGTTTTGCCTATTGTACATAGGGTTGCTATGAGTCAGATACTGACTCAACAGCATCTAACAACAACGATGACAACAGCTTTTAACTTGGCAAAATCTTGAGAACATTGAGAAAAAGGCTTATGGATAACAATTTTCAGTACTATTTAGTAAATGTACTTTCCTTTTTGGAACAGATAAGCCAATCAAAAAATATGATCCTACTTGAGAAAACAGCTGCAGAATGTTCTCTCTCACTCCAGAAACTGACAAATGGGGGGGTATGTGTGCGCGCACACACCCACATACAATCGCACACACCCACATTGCTAGCATACCTATGGGTGGAGGCAGGGAGAACAATCAGAGGAGAACAATGTTTTAGGTATGCACTGGCACATTTCCATCTACTTTGCCCTACCTGATCAAAAGTCCGTGGTTCAAATTCTGTCTACAGTTTCAATTTAAAACATCAATAGCCAAATCTTTAAGACTAATATGGAATTTTCAATAGTAAGACCTGGTGCCAAGCTTACATATTTGTATACTTGTAGTAGTTATTTTTGTCTGTGTTTAAAATTAAATTTCTAACTCTTGTTCACTTCTTTACACTAAAATATCCCAATATTAAGACTTTCACAATTTTCCCACTCACTCCCCAGTATTTTCACTAACTGGCATCGTGCCATATTTTTGAAAGGGAATTTGAAAATAGGAGGTTAAACGAGGAAGAAAAAACAGTCCAATTACTTCATTATATAACTTTTTTACATATAAACTAGATGCCTACAGAAGTTTAGATACTATTCATATTTTCTGAGAATAGAAAGTTTTCTCTTCCTATTTATCCTTCTTCCTATCGGATCCCAAATCCTTTAACTCATATCTCGGGTTAGGCTGACATTGTGGAAGTAACAGCAATGCACAAAGGATCTAAGTTTGCTAAGATTTCCAATAGTGTAGCCCAGGCAGGCTGGCCTCAATCTTGCAATCCTCCTGCCTCAGCCTAAGTGCTGGAAATACAGACAGTAATAGCCCAGTGCCACCCCTCCCCCCATCTGACTCCCAATTCCAGCTCTTCTCTAATCACTTTTTATATCTACTTTGAGTCAACACTTTATTAAAATTTTATTTAACTGATATTTAGACTCACAGAAAAGTTACAAAAATGGTGCAGAGTTCTCCTATATCCTCCATCCAGCATCTTGTATAAAGTATAATTATCAAAATCAAGAAACTAACATTGTGTGTTGCGATGAGGCTGAGAGCTCTGCCACTGTAACCTTAGACATGAGCAAGGTTACCCAAGGTGGACAGGTTTTCAGCTGAGCTTCCAGACTAAGACAGACTAGGGAGTAGGACCTGGCAAGCCACTCCCGAAACAACTAGCCATTGAAAACCCTATGGATAGCAAAGAAACACTGTCAGATATAGTGCCGGAAAATG